>VZRM01005894.1:1668415-1795082 GCA_013397955.1 Grantiella picta | reverse complement strand
AAAGAAAGAAAGAAAGAAAGAAAGAAAGAAAGAAAGAAAGAAAGAAAGATTTTCTTTGATGGGGAAGACAGAAAAATAGTGGAAGTGCAGAAGAGCCTGTGCTAGATGATTTAAGGTTGAAAAGGTAGGTTAGAGCTGTAAACACTGGGCTGTAAAAACTGTAAAGACTGGGCTCCTTGTGCAAGTCTGGTTTAGACTAGGAGGAGACAGGATTTTGTGCACTCTCAAGGTGACAGAGGCTCCTGAAAGGGAAGTAGTCTTTCATAAAGTAAAAAGATTTGCTAACCTACAGAAGTTGCCCAGTCCAGACAGAAGACATCATTTCCTGAACTGCTGGCTCAAAGAATAAATCTGGCACAAGACATTTCCACTCCTTTTCTCTGGAGACTTGTCTACAACTTCACTGAACTGTACCTTGAAGCCTTTTTTACAGAAGCAAATTGGAAGTGGTTAGCTTTGCTGAGGAACAGTGCTGCAAAGCCTGAGCCCAAGCAAAGGATGAAGTAAACTATTGTCAGTCCTAGGCTCTGACCAGGACATGGTATGGGCAAAACATATTAAAAGCAGTCTGGACAGAGTAAGAGCATGCACTAGGACAGTATCATTAAAAGAATTAATGTAAGGATAATTTAAAAAAAAAAATCTCATTTTTTCTTAAAGCATCCAAATATTTGTATAAAAAAACTTTAAACTGATTTGGCTAGTGAGGCTGGCATCACACAAATAGTGTCCTAAGATGTACAATGGGAGGACTGATATTATATCATGCTGCTGAAATTTATGATTCTGTTTTAACAATGTCCATTGAAACAAAACAAAACAGAACTCTCAGGCAGAGCAGAATGTGGAGCTTGTGTTAGACAAACCTATAAACATATCACATGGGGCTACACATGCTCTGGGCAAACAGCAGAGGCCGAGGAAATGCCCAGCATCTGTGAAGCAATACAGCTGTAAAGGATTACAGCACTATGTAACACAGTATGCAACACCACCCCGCGGACAAAGGCGGTGGCAACAACACTCACTGTGAGGTCAGAGGAACTTTTCCAGTAGCCCGCAAGCAAATCAATTCATGTATGTCCAACTGACTGCAGGAAAATGTGCAAATGTAGTGCCAGAAATACTGGTAATAGTACTGAGGAGGAGCTATGGAAATAGCAGTCAAAGCTAGAGCCAACCTTCATGAAACTAAGAATATGAGTTTAAAAAAATAATAAACCCAAGTATAATGCAATCTGTTCTAGCACTTTCTGGACATACACTTGTAGTTAGAAAGCTGCTCATATGCTTTTCAAACTATGCACTTTATTGTTCATTGCTGCTTTTAGTTTGCTTGGAAAGGAGCAGGCAGGGATCTGACCTTTTCAGAAGGTGCCACAGGAAGCAGATGGCACCAGGCTTGTGTTGAGGGTGTGAGGGCACAGGGGTGTGCTGTGGTGCAGTGAGCCATCCAGCTGAAACCTGTATGGTGAACAAAAACCTCTCTGGCTCCAGGTGACTGCTGGAAAGCATACAGCTCTCCTCAGCCATGCCTGAGGAAGGCAAAAGAATCCCAAAAGAGCCTCTTTCTAGAAATCAAAGGGTGATTTTCCCAATTAAGGAAGGAGGCAGAGTTATATTCATAGAGATAGATCTAGATTTCCCAGGAGATTCAAACAATCTCTGCAGACCGATCCAGTTCTAATAAAAATGCTTATGTTGCATCTCTGGCCATCCACACCAACAGCAGAAGTTACCTCTAGAGCAGTAAACTCAGGGCATAACTCGGATGTGCTGCCAAGATATTCCTGCATTTAGGAACTAGGAAGAGGAATATGCAGGAGCTCTTTCACCTGGCAGAGAGGGCCTGCACACACAACAGATTTATATCCTAGGTGAAATACATCCAAGGTAATCACAGCATGAAACTGAAAATCTGATAGGCCGTCTTGCTTTTGAGCATTGATAAGTTAAAGAGTTTCCAGGTCCACTACTTTAAAAAAACCATTAAGGAGGCCATCAATGTGATAAAGCTAGCTAGCTGATATATTCCCCTGTTTGAAAAATTGTATTCCTATAATTATATAGGAATAACTTTTTTTTTGTTCGCCTAATAAGTGGCTAATTTTATAGAGACACTTTATGCATTAGTGTCTCAAAATTGTCCCTGGGTTTGTTGACCAACAAACATCTTAACTAAGAGAGAAATAGTCAGTCCTCCTTTTCTCTTAGTCACATATTAGGAAGTTTCCATTTTCCACTTAGAAACATTTTTAAAGTAGCAGCTGTAAGAGAAACAAAACAACTAGTACCTTTTAAACTAAATTTCCAGCTACTAGAGTATTCTCTGGAGTGCTTCTATTCTGTGGTTTTGAATGCCTTTCGCATAGCAGAGATTAGTTACTGGACAGTGACTCACCAGGACACTTGGCTGCAGTGTGTTGGATTTTGTAATGGGAAGGGAGATGAAGACACAATGTGAAATCTTGGTTTTTGCTTTTGCTTTATGCAATGACTCTCACTCTGCAAAATTTCACACATGATGTTGTCTTTAAATGGGAGAACTATGCCTTATGCTGAATGCAGAGATAACATCATAGTCAATCATCAAAACTTTGTAGGATGAGCCTAAAAAATAAATTATTTTCTCTAAAATAAGTTATGCAAGGAAGATTAATTTCATACCTGAGATAATAGCTCTCTGTGTCTGTAGCAGACATCAGACAAACACACACAAAATGTTTATCCTCTCAACTCATACAGAGAGCTCTCTGTGAGGGGGCTAACTCTAGGAAAAGCAGAGGGATGCTCTCGATCCCTGGGGCATGCAGATACCCCACAGGATCATTCTCCGTATTGGCCAGTTTTTGGCACTGGTTATTGCCAGGTCTCATTGCAGTCATTTACACAAGCCAAGGCTGCATGGGGAGGTGTGCTTAGCCCTGCCACTAGGACATGTTTTCAATTCTTCATTTTTGCACACATTTCTTGCAGGCCTCCAACAGTGCCAAGTGGGTGGAAAGCACAGGTAGTAATCAATAACTGCTCTGCACCAAAACAAACTGGTTCATGTCAGTCCCATTTAGCAAGAGCACAGAACCACACTGCTACATGCTTTCTCCCCTCCAGTGACCCTCTGATTTGCTAGGGACAAAGAGAATTTATTCCTTGGCTCTTCTATGTTTAAGGTTCCTATATATACAGTAAGCTGTAGCAGCCCCCAAGAAATTTTTTATTTTCCATTGTATTTATCTAAGAAATAAAAAACTGCCAATGAAACACTGATTTTTCCAGAGAAGAAATTAACTGCTCAGACAGAGCTACTTCTGTTAATAGCAGGTAAGCAGGGCTTGATCTTTAATTCGGTCAGGAAATGTGAAGAAGAAAGATATGCAAGGTCTGTCTCCCACTCCACCAATATCCATTTAGTGTACACATGTGAGCATATTCGGATTATCCATTACTTTCTGGGGTTTATAAGTGATTTTTCATTGGTGTGAAGACAAATTTTTCTTTCTGCATATAACATTCACCAGCAGAGCTGTTATGACCAAGATCATAGATTAAATTTGTGGCCTGTCCAATAATGCAAATAGTTTACAATCCACTTACATGCAAAAGTTTCCATGAGCATTTCCCTGACAGAGGCAAATATCTGAACCACACCAGAGCCCTACAATGATGTCTGCTTCCCTCCTTTAGTAAGGAATATTAGAGAATTCAAGCAAAATAGGAAGAGGCATTCGTGATTCTCCACTAACACAGGACCCTTTGAGGACCATTTGTTACTTACTTGAAGGACCACTGAGGCTGAGAACTAGGAAGCAAAGCTTAGTCTGTGATACAACTAGTTAAGAATTTTCCAATGAAATTGAGCTTTGAGAGGCTTTTTGAAACAAAAAAAAAATCGATTTTGGCATCTTTTATTACTTTACAGTTCCCAACAGAAAAGTTTCAAGTAGGTATACAAGAGATACATCAATCATATGTGTCTGTCCAAATTATTTATTTTCTGCTAAGATACATAACTCCTGCAAAGCCACTGTAACATGGAAGTCGGGTTTTACTGCTGCTTGTAATCCACTTGCATTCACAGGGTGGCAAATGAGTTCTGGCAGGCAAACCAAGCAGCAGGCTGCATGAATAAGACCAGAAGATACACTTCTTATAAAGTAAGAACTTGATCCAAAATGCATGTTAGCATCAAGCCAAGATAAAGCCTAAAATTTCCTTTGGTCTTGGCACAGAATTGAAAGCTGATGAGTAGTTCGACAATTTAAAGCACTTTTATTCCTGTGCCAATGTCCCTGACTCACGGCAGATGGCAGAGCCAGAAGTCACAATGAGATGAGGATTGTCAAAAAAGTGGAAAGACAAGAGTGATTTCTAAGTGAATCATCTCAGGGAAGTGGCAGTGCCTGAAGCTCCCAAAGCTCCAGACATTATCAAGGTTGCTGGGGGATCAGGCATTATTAAATGCACTAAAATGACTGTCTTTACAGATGCAAGCTGCTGAGAAAAAAAAAAAACCAGAAATTCATTAAGTCCTTGTAAAACAATATCTGTGTAAACATCTCTTGAAGAGGCATAAGCTCAAGTGTTTTGTCTTGAAACTGCAACATGTCTTGGGATAAACTGCACATGTAAAGGGGCCATCACCTTCAACTTCCAGCATCAATGTTTAACCTGCCCTGCAGGTACACCAAAAAGCATAAGGCAGTGCTGACATAAAAACCCCCAAAACCAGTGAGCTTTTACTCCTTTACCAGGCTTAAAACCTGAGAGATCTTAGGTCTACATTGAATAATTGACTGGATCTTAAAGACATATCTTCAAAGAATAGGCATGAGTTCAAGGTCTATCTTAGTTAATACAAAATTACAGGCATGCCCCTTTCTTTGGTCTATTTTAGAAAGAAATCTGGCTGGTGAGGAAAAAATAGCACCCAGTGCTCGGCAGTTTAGAAAAATGACTGCAAATATTTTAAGAGACTGTATCCAGAGCACACATGTTACTTACTGCAGAATACATCAGTGCAGTACAGTGCTTGTCAAGAAAGCATTGAAGCCATCTTCAGGAGAAAAAAGACTCATAATACAATTTATGGTTGGGAAGTTAGTCACACTTTGCATATGGCCTAGGACATGATGACATATATCCACAGAGAGGCTATTTCTGGAGGACCAAGACCAGAATTCAAAATTTCTCAAACTTCCAGCTATACAAGGTGGACCTTAATGTATTATTTCTTTACACTTTTTTACTTGAACTTACATAAAGCCTCAGACATTAGAAATTCTATTAAATAAATCTTAGGCCCTAACTGAGCATGTTATGAATTTCAAATTACCTAGAAGCTTGATACCATGTTCTTATAATATCAGTGTTTGTTCCACTGTCCACTCTGTTCTTTTAACTTTTCAAATACGATCCAGTTCTTCCCATTAGGAACATTGTGCTGAAATCTTCCTTTGCTGCAGCCCACAAAAATAAAAAAAAGAATGTTGGCAAATTCAGTAAAATTAAATAAGAATTATTTTTCTTTGCCACAAACTAAGCCATGTGAAACAGGCCAAATCTAGTCTCCAGCAAGGGAATCAGTTTGCCTTACAGGAGTTAATTACTGAGGGGCATCAAATAGACCCACCACCTACTTTGACACCAAAGGGCAGAGCAGAGCAGTGAGCCCTGTGACAGGAAAGAGGTTTCTGTATCCTGAGAGCAGCAGACTCATTATGCAGAGTTGCTTCTCTTGCTACCTGTGATGGGTAGCTGCAGAGGTGCAGTCCAGCCCCTGGTGGGCTCCCAGCTTGCACTGCACCCCAAGGAACTTAGAGCTGGCGCAGAGCAGGGCGCACTGTCCAGCTCTACTCTCTAGGACACGCACACTTCTACTAGAAAATACGTATTAGAAACCAAAACTGAACATAATTGGCTTAATTGCAAGAATTCCTCAGTGGTAGCAAATGTTATCACAGTGAAAAAGATTCAAATTTGTTGAACTCTTTATACTGTCATAAGCAAAAATAAATGTCTCCAAGTGCTAGCTGCTTGAGGCCTAGGACTGACTGGAGATGGCAGGTGTGCTTGTGATCCTACTCTCATTGATTTTGGTGGGTATTTTTCCATTAAATGTAGTGGGTCCAAGAGCAGGTCACTGAAGATGAAACTGATGAGATATGCAATACTGGTTTAGCAGAGTAGTAAATAACTCCTGTAGTGGGAAGGAGTTACTGTTCCTTTTAAGAGTATTTGGCTGTTGTTTGGATTTTTGCACAAGCTTTTGCTTTTTTTCGTATTCACTTCTCTTCTCTCAGAGAATATCACTGGAAAGTAAATTTTTATAGTCAAATGAGAGACTTTGAAAAAAAAAATTACATTCCAAAACTGACAGTTCTGCAGATTTCTAACAGCATGTTCCTGATTAATGAAGTAGGAAATGACAAATGACTAGCCATGTCTGTGCTGGATATACTTTTGCCTTTGCCCTTGAGAAGAACTTTTCCAGCTGTAGCATTAAAGCAGGAACCTCTTACATGCAGAATAGAGTAATGCACTACAGAGAGAAGGGGATGTCTTTCCTACTGAAGCCAATGTGACTCACCTATGAGTGCAATTATTTGTCCATACCAACAATGGCTAAATGGATCTTGCAGATCGATTTTAAAAACAGACTCTTCGAAGATGTGATTGTAAATAATGTGTCCCAAACAATAAACTTGTAATGTCAGTTTTAAGCACAAGCAAAGATGATTTGGATAGCCAAATAGATTCCAAGTAAAAGACACCCCAGCTCTTACTCCTCTAGTGCCTGTTCAGTGTGGCTTTTTGCTTTCACCTCCTTGTAAATTCTGGCTAAAAAGGAGTCGGAGAAATTTTACCTGTGTGGCCTCTATACGCCAAAGATAGAAAATGTGTGGGAGAGAGGAGCTGAACTCACCAACCTAGCAGTCAGGACTTTGACATTTGGAGGGTTTTGCCATCTTGTGAAACCTTCAGCTGGAGTGGATGATGGAGTCCACAGATGGCCACAGTTCACAAAGGAATCAGCCATGTCTTGGTACATGAGGTCCTTAAAGAGGTGTTACAGGAAACAGACAGGAATATAACTTCTCACATCCCTAACAGAACAGTGGATAGCTGGGGAAGATGAAGGGAAGGAAGCATGGAAAGTGGTAAGACTCCCACATTTCAAGGAGCCATAGACAGTGCCCTGGCTTATCTCTGCCTGTCTCCTTGTGGAAAAACACAGTGAAAAGTGCACATGGCAGCTCCAGTGAGGGTGGCAGTGGTGCTGTCTTAGGAGCGGGGTAAATAACCATACACGAGAGACATACACTCTGCTCCTGTCCCAGAAACACGCTGTCCCATCCAAGGCTGGGTGCTTGCTGCAGGGAATCATGTAGATATCCATGAATGTGCCTTCAGGGATTTAGAAGCAGGCGAGAAAAAGACACGGGTGTGAGTTTCCTCTCAGCATGAAGAAGCCAGAACTACTGCCTTCAGTGCTATTCCTTTAGCAAGTCTTTTCAGTGGTAGATGTGCCGGGACGTAATGAAAGAGGTTCACTGCATGCATCTCTGTCTGCTTCAACACCTTATGTGTAGTAAAAGGGGACTTGGGGAGGACATTCTGCAGCTGCAAAACCAAATTTGGTGCATAGGAGGAAAAGGTTGGTATAAGAAACAGCAAAATCCATTTTTTCTGGTCTACTGGCATGCCTTGAACTGACTCAGGGCATCTGCAGTGAAGTGTTGGTGTGTGTATTTGCTGGATTAGAGGAACCAATATAGTTTTGGAATAATTCTTTTAAAAAGCTGCTGGGAAGATTTCAGACACATTTTTAGATTTTTCATTCCTTTTAACTTTCTTGCAAACCACATTGAGAATACACACAGCTTTCCCCTCAGGTGCCATTGATGGACATCTAAACCCTTTAACTAGTACTGGCCTGAGGAAGTTTACAGAGAAACAGTACACCCCTCCATATGGAAGTCCAGATTCAGTTTCCTGAAATTCAAAAAATAGTGATATAAAGTCCTGGACAGCACAGTTGCAGACTAGTTATTAGATTGGCATTCATCCATTGTTTTATGAGATTATTTCAATGAGCAGTAGATTCTATGAAAGCTGGTAAAACCTGCCTAAAAATTCCTTTTTCTATTATGATCACTCAGTGCTCGTACACTGCCTATTGATACAAATGGGACTAGAACAGCAGTATTAGCAAAAATTCAAATATAAGAGCTGGATACACCTCCAAACACATCTGCGTTTGATAACACTGAGATACATAAGTTTGAGACATTGACCCCAAGCAATAATAACCACTTTCTAGTTTTTTTACCACGTCACTCTTGGTGATTAATAACACTCAAGACTTCATTCAAATTTATTCTTTTTAATTCAACTAGTTGTGTTTAAAGATGTGAGAATAACACACTCATCTCCCTTCCCCTGATGTGGTGGGGCACATGAGTGGAACATGACAGAGATGTCATTTGACAAACTAAAATAAAGAAATTTAAATTCTAAAGTAATTTTTCTGTTTTTACAGCCATGATTTTCCCTCTATTAAATGTGACTGTGTATTTTACAGAGAAGAAGGAGAGGTTCTTGACATTACTAGGGCTGTACTTTCTATCTGGATCTAAGAGAAACCAAACTGAACTTAATGTTCATACAATCAGACCACAGTCTGATTCCATTGTTCAGAAAGTTTGGGTGCTTATCCATCTACATGTCTTTGTTTCCAGGCTTACAGATACTTGAGGCATGTCACATTCAAGGATGTCTCCTATGCCTTGACACTGACAACTTTCAATGAAGTTGAAACTCTTTTAAAACACAAGAACAAGATTTGATTTTGACAAGATGCCAGGAAATCCAATTAGCGTCTTCATGGCTGTGGACTGTCACTGTTTCTTTTGTTGTTTCTGTACTTCTCCCCTTTTAAAACAAATTATTTTCTTTCCTTTTTTATTATTAGTACCTCTCTAAAGTCTCCTGCAGTCCCCAAAACCACAGGCTATAAACTACGAGGTTGATCTCACAGGGCATTTCTAAAGAAACTAAAGTGTGCAAAGAAATTCCGAGAGAGCTTCTCTTTGTGCTCATAGATTAATGGAGATTTACATTCCTTAGAGCAAGAAAACTTCACCAAGTTTTAGCCAGTGGATGACTTCTTATAGGAAGATATTACATTACTTTCCCATCCAGTATCTGTGATGATAACTACATGTCTTACCAAAATAAATCCTATGTTGCAATGGTTCTCAGAAGTGCTAAACCATGTCCTGTGGACCACACAGCATAGAGCAAGAAGATACTGTCTGTCACAGAGTGTTTCTACTGCTTCCTAATATTTCTCTTGGCTGTTGACTTGGTATTTCCAAAAATATGTGGTCTCGTAAAATGACTTTTCAAGCACCATAATACAACGCAGTCATTTCTGAACATTGGCCTTGGTCATCTTTGTTTTGAAGGGAAGCTCAACTGCACTTTGGCAACTGAATAAGTTCAGCTCAGATGAAGCAAATTTCTGCTTCCTCCCTCTCATACAAAATTCTCTACAAAAGTTACCATTAATTGCATCAAGTCTGGCATTGATCAGTACTACTGCAGTCACTACTTCACATCATACTTTCTTTCACAAGTAAACAACCAGCAAGGTGTGGCAGCCCACTGGGCTGAGGCTGATATTAAAATCCCAGCTACCAGATTGGGCTGCGCTCTCCCCTCCCCTGCGTTACTTACATGGTTTCATTCTAGAAAGTTCGCCTTTGTTTGAGCTGTTAAGTATTGCTGATTGGTTATTCAGTTTAGTTATTCCTCCCCTTAGATAATATGATTTGTACCCCTTATTGTCAATCCCCTTAAATTGTACCCCCATTGGTTCCGTACCCCAAACTCCTCCCCAAACCTTTCCCCCTTTTAACCCACTGCACAGCAGTGCTCGAGGCTCTTGCCTCTCCCCCGCTCTTGCCTCTCCACGGCTCTTGCCTCTCCCTTCCTCGACTGCTCCTGACCCCTCGTCACCCTGCCCCCCGGATTCTTAACAATAAATCCTTTAACCTGAGGCAAGAGTCTACAGCTCTTCCTTTGCAATCGGACTGTGCTGACAGTGCCTGCGTGAGCTTCGGTAGGGACTGTGGTGGAGGAGATCCCACCGTACAAGAACTCCCAGACCGTGACTGGTGCCGGTGGGCTCCGCGGGAGCCACCCCACCCGCACGCCACAGCAAGGTTCAATTTTCATTTAGAAATTTCAACTTAATTTGTTTGCACTACTTCTCGTAATGTTTTATCTCTCGATCGACACCAGACAGCTGGAACAGTTGTAAAACATACTTGAATAAATCAGGATTTGTTTGATCACTTTCTAAAAGATAAGGTTATTTTCCTGGTTCAGGAAAAAGATAAGTAAGTAAAAAATTTAGATCTTTAAGTAATGTAAATTAGACAATTTAATGGTAATAGCTATAGAGACTGGTTGGAATGTTAAAGAATTCTCTTTCTTTCATGGTGCAACTAAATTGTTGCCCCTCTTATTCATAAATGAAGTTTGCAGGGCCAGCAGTTCATTTTTAAACTCATAGATGAGATAGGGCTAGCTTCCTTTTTGATGATGAGGGCATCCCACAGCAGAGCACAGATAAGCTGTATAAAGCATTGCTGGCTAGCAATACAGGATAATTTCCCTAAATTTAAAAATACTTTTAATTGCTGAAAAAGGCTGTCAATTCAGAAAAGAGAATTTTTTGCCTTTCCACACACCAGCAACAGCTTGTGAAGCAGCAATCTGAGCTTCTCATTTTACCAGTTTGTCTCACCCTTCAGCTGCTAGGTCTCTCCAGACCTAGAAAAGTGGCTCAGACTTTGTAGCACAGATTCATCTCCAAAGTCTGCCAAAAATAAGATCCATTCTGGTAATTTTGTCTTGGCTTCCTGAATATAAATTTATACCAGTGAATGGATTGAGACCATCAAAAGATTTCAAAAGGGCCACCACATGAATCAGGTAGACAATATGTCACCGATGAGATTAAAGAATTAAAATAGGTAGCTGGTTATTACAGATTCCCATGACAGTCCAGTCCCAAAACAAGCACACCACTAGCACCCAAGAATTTTTTTACCTGAGTATCTTAAAAATTAGTCTCAACCAGATCTTCACTGATTCAGTTTCCCATAGTATTTTGCAGAAGATATGGATATAAATTAATTCACGCATTGCAATCAAACTAAATACTAATGAATGCTATCAGCACACATACAAAACAACACTGAAGCACCTATAAATTAACAAGTCTTTATTTTATACTATTTCACAGAGCATCAGAGAATTTCTGTCATTTGCAGACATTATTTCTGGCATGAAAACTACCAGAATGTAGGCCAGATGCACATCCTCTGGATAGATCTTAAGCTGACAGAAACCTACACATTACAGTACAAGCAAAATAATGTTAAAATGCAGTAGCTTTCCCCTTTATTTCAAGCATTTCCAGATAAATAACAAGGCCAGGGAAAAATCTGGTGTCCTTTAGGTTTATAAAAACAATTGTATTCCCAGTCAAGTACCAGGTGCTCCCCTGGGGTGAAGATGAAAGATGTACTACTGTATTTTACAAAATGTGTTTCACTCTATCCTTCCCAGACAGCACACTCAGCTCTTTAATGAAGTGTTATCAGTGGAATAGACACATGCCTGCTTTTATAATGTAAGATTGGGCTTCCTGTTCTAGCTTTCTCTTACTTTGCTGGAGAATCTTTCCATCCCTTGTGAAGCTGTGTGCATTTGGCTGCACTGTGTCAAGAGAAAAGTACTGAGACCAAACAAGTTCACATTAATGAGCCATGGAAGGCAAATACAACAGCATCAGCTACTTCATGAAAAAGAATAATTTTGCTTTCTCATGTCTGCAGGCAGAGAGATGTGAACTAGTAATCCTTGGAGTATATTAAACTTTCATTTCTGAAATTGAAAAAAGTCTTCAAGGATTGTATCACAAAACAAGGAAGTGCATAATTGCACACATAATGACCCATGTATCCATCTCACTATATGGAGTAATTCAGCCCTAACATGTCTGGGATTTTCTGACTTCCAAGTTCAGAAAAGAAAAGGCTGCAATATTTTTTTTTTTTTGTCATACTTCTCCATTTCTGCCTTCTGTATCCATAGACACCTTCCTCCTCCTTGCAGTTCTCCCTCATCAACTTCAAAGATAGAAATAAAAATATAAAATTGCTGTCACTGATAACAAGTACATACCAAAGATGACAGAAGAGGGCCCTAAATCAATGAGAAACAGGAGAATGCAGCAGAAAGAGCAAGCACTGTGCATTGGTATGAAGCTTTAACAAAGGGATCAGGAAGTCCCAGCACAGTGACCGCTCCAGACACAAAGCAAGCTTGCTTTTCCTCTAAATGTCTCTCATGTCCACCACAATCAGATGTCTGTCTTGTAATATCCTGCTAGATTTGAGTTCTTCAAGTAGCTGAGACTGTGGAGAAATAGCTACAAATTACAGCCCAGACATAGCCCCAGGCATGATGGTGCAGGTTGTTTTTTCAGACAAGACAGCCAAAATAATAGGCCTCTCTCTCTCTCTCATGAAGGTTTGAGTTTTTCATAGAAAAAGGTTATTTTCTAGAAATAAAGGTGAAGTGTAATTTCCCAGTTTTGCTTGTGTCTTCTCTTTTAGGGGATACTTGATCTAAAATACAACCTATGTCTATAAATTGGAAATTGGCATGGCCCCGTGGCATCAGTCCCATCAGGTGGCACCCTGGAACTGGAAGAAAATCACCGTTTGGATGAATCATTCACTCAGGTTCTGATGATACATTGGCAGTGGTGGTTAATAAGCAGCAAAGGCATTTACTAGGAATTGAATGCTACAGCCATGAAAATTAGTAAATAATCTCATCTCTGTAACGTATGTTGGGTCAGATATAAGTACACTTTGCACTACATCAGTGAGGGTTTGTTGTGTGTTGAAGGTCTTGCAGGTTTCTACCCCACAGAAATGAAAATGGATGTTACTAATGTGACAAAGGCATTAGTTGGATGGTTGGCACAAAAAATATGCTTGGGAGAGAGCCTCTGAAGGCCTTCAAGAAAGCTGTGAAACCTCTACCAGAAAACTGCCTATCAAATTAGAGCACTGGCTTGTTTGCAATATAATCAGCAGATACTTATCAAGGGGAGGATTAGCCAGCCAAACCCTAATCCTGGACAGAAAAAGGGATAGAGCCTAAAGCATTCTTCAGGAATTTATGAGCCCTGCTATTCACTGGAAGGCCTTTTTTAAAATAATGTACTAATTTGGAAAAATTCACTATCTAAACAGGTCTACAGCCAAGATCATGGCTTTGCCATAGCTAAATTCAATGGAATAGCTGTTAAATATAATCTATAATGTTGAAAAAAATCTTTTTTCTTATTATTCTATACTATAAAATTAAAGTTTTAGTGTTTAAAGTGATTTGAAGTAAGCTACTGAAAAGCAAATAAAAGGCATACTCAAAAGCAAACAGGAGGCTCTGTCTCTGTGGAGATAAAAATTCTCTCGATAAAACACCTGTTTGTCATAATCCATTAATAGTATGTTATGTACTGAAGAAATACATTAAGTATTTGCTGGTCTTTTAAGTGTATTTTAGTGCTGCTCTCTTTAGCTATGAATCTGCCTTTCAGAAGTACAGATTAATTTACAATGTCCCTTGCTCCATCTCAAAATCCATGTTTTCCTGTGGGTCACAGTAGGAACCTAAGGAAGGAACCTAAGTTCATTGGTATCAGGTCATTATCACTCCTCACCGGCAGTTTAACTACTGTGCCATGGAAAAAGAAAATAAAGTATTGAGCTCTTCTTACATCAGGGATACAAAATCAAGTCCCAAGAATTTACTCCTGAAGCCCTAGTCACAACTCTACAGACATATCCAAAGTAATGGAACAGCATGGATGTCTCTGTGAAGGAGACTTCATCTCTCCACACACGTCTGCAAGTTACGTGAAGTGACTGAATTGACCAGAATGGCTTCAGAGCAAATACATCCATATCAACACGACAAAGCACAGGACAGTGCTAAAGAACCTCTAAACAAGTAACCCAACCCCACCCAGCCTTGTTGGCTGAGTCCCGACTATAAAAGCTACCAAGGACACAGAAAGCAACTGGCTGTATTCAAAGCAAGTGATCAGGTAGGACAATGGGCAGTACAAAATTAATAACAGCCCTTATCTTTCACCTAAATAGCAAATCATGGAGATAAGGGTTTTTAGAGAGAGCATATTTGCTGAGATCTGAAACAAATAATCATGTAGGTCAGCTTAGAGAGAGCAAGAGTGTAATTTTAATTTGTACCAAGAGAAAAAATAAACAAAGTGCACCACATCAAGTGACAACAAGACACACAAAAAAAACCACAGTCAGGGGTGATGGATCCTGGGTGAATGGAACAAGGAAAAAATGGGCTTAGACAACTACATCAAAAGCAGTTGCACATTTTAATTTCCCTGTGACAATCTGGTCATAAATCAAGGACAGACACAAAAGCCATGACTATATATTTAACAGGTTATGTTTCCCATTCTGACAAGACTCAACATCAGTTCAGCTACATATATTTCCCATGTGGTTAGTTGTGGAAATGCTGTGAAAAAGTTCTGAATAACAAATTAACAGGGGACAATAAAATTAAAGAGCATTAGTGCTATTACTGGAGAGCTGATTTTGAGCTCTGAGTTTAGATAGCTTGCAAGGCCTGGTATGATTACGCAACAGTTGATGCATAATGCAGTATCATAATTCTGGCATCTGTTAATCAAAGGCCTTATGGCCTTAACTGAAAACTCCCTAAAATCAATAAGGAAAAAAGGATATAAAAAAAAAAAAGAGACTGGAAAAATTCTCAGCGACGTTGATTCAGCTTTGAGTTACTACTTGACTTTTTTGGTTTGGATTTCGTCTGATAACAAGTGAAAACATCTGAAAGCATCTGGGCTCATGTTCTAAGGAGACAAAGCCCAAGAGAATGAAGTGTGAATGACCATAAAGCTCAGGTCGTGCCTCAGGACCAGGTGCAAGGATGGGAAGAGAGCACCAGCCTTTCACAGCACCCAGCCACAGCCATCTCTTTACCATGTTGCATCCTTGCTTTTCTTACAAAGCTGAACTGAAGGGAGGTGGTAGGGATTAGTCAGAAAAGAGCACCTCCTGCCTAACCACAGCCCAGAGGAGCAAAGGCAGTTTTGGAACCAGAACTGTACTCAGGTTTTTGGAATGTTTCTTTCCACTTATCTCCAGATAAGTGGCTCAGTGCTGTAGCACAGTCACTGTGCTGCTATAATACTGTGCCTTGTTGATCTTGGATAAGGCAGCTAGTGAGACCAGACTGCAGGTTTAGTATTGAAACAATTGGGAAATCTTACCCCTAAAACCAATCCTCTTTTAAACTTTGTTCCTCCAGTGCAGGTGGCTTATTTTGCATATGTGCCTGTTGCTTAAGCTAAAGATAAACCTAGTGAGCAAAGGCTAATAAGCGGAAAGTGGTATTTAACTCTTGAAAGGATGCTAGGAAGGATAAATTAGACTGGGAGAGGTCAGACCAATGCATATGAATTACAGATAAACCTGTAGAGAATTTAAGGGAAATTTAGTCCTTCAAGGTTTTGGTGATAGAAATCACAGATCTCGCCGTGTACACAGAAATGTATTAGTTCCCTGTTTCTAATTCATATAACCATCTCTTACCCCTAAGAAACCTGGAGATAACTTGGCTTAGAAGGACTAAGTGGTAATGCACTTGAGTCCTCAACTGACAAAATCCCTGCACTTGACAGGCAAGATAATATCAGCTGAAACATCTCTCCATGACAGGATGTACCAAAAAAACACATTTGCAACCTTAACAAATAGATTGTGGATAACTGATCTTTTTCCTTTTCCTGTCAATTAGAAAAATGAGGAAAGTATAGCAAGTCAAATAAAGCATAATATTAAATGGAGTTTTTTAATGCAGTTGGAGTTTTATTTTTTTTTAGAAAAACTCCACTGTTTTGATTTAAAGAGTGAAGTTAAATATTAATTTGATTTAAAAATATGACAAAAAATCAGAAAAAACAGATGAATTCTTGAAGTCTTTTGATATTGTCACATCCATCTCGTCAGTGTAGTCTCAGATGAGATGCACTTTAATTATACATACACAATGTGTACTTTCACCTTGCTTTCCCTCACATGCTAACCTGCACAGCTGAAGTCCTTTACCAGTTAATGAACGGCCCAAAAAAGTTTGCTGACAGCCTTTTAAAGAAAAAGAATACATTTTTACTACCACCACCCCTACCATGAGTTTGGAGTTAAGGCTGTGATTTTTGAGTAATACCCAAGCACTCTGCAGTGGTTCTGTAATTCCATTAGGAAAAGGTTTGTCTGTGGGATAGGTTAGTACATCCATTTGTTTGTCAGGCACAGCAAACCAAGTGCTACATCAGAAGTGGTTCAGCAAACTCTGGAAACTCCAGAGGAACATCCAGACACTGTGTTTCAGGAGACTTCCCTCATGGGAGATATCCTACTTACCACACTTGGCATAAAGACAAAATGGAAGTGTTTAATTAATCAGTGGATAATACCAAATTATATCAGGATTCAGTTGTAGCATAAGCTTTGTCAGTAAAAGTTAGTTGTCACTCAAGTAGTAACGTCAGTGCAGCTACAGCATGTCCTCGCTTGGTCAACAGAAAACAAAACACCCGAGCAGACCACACAAATTGACAGTTTAAATACCGGGCAGGAATAGGTTTTAGAGAAGATATGACTTTCATTTTTGTGTAGATAGCTAAAAAACGGAGTATCTGAATTGAAAAAACTAAATTATCCTCCACAGTTATTTAACTTCATTTGATTTATATCCAATGATTAGTTATGGACAGTAAGCCCTATAGAAATAATGCACAGACTCACGCACAAACTCAGAATATAACTTTGCCATCTGAATTACTTCTTGATTATGTGTGTATTCTCCTTTTCAAAGTGAATTATACTTCATTTTTTTCTAGCAGTATTTTCGCTGTTCAGCAGCAGTGGTCTGAAAATATGAACCAGATATGGCTCACAGAAAGAAGTAGTTCCATCTGTTTGTAAAACATGGATTGTGGGGGTGGGAGATGTTTAAGAAGTTGCTTTTCTATTTACTTTGCATCCAAACTTCAAGGGGCATGGCAGAGCATCTGGTAACACAAACTGAATTCAAGAACTGAATGCAGCAAATTGGCAAATTGTTCTCTTTGAGAACATGAAAGCTGTGGAGAAAATTAATTTATAATTGCATTTGAATGCACATAAAATTTGTTGATTAAATTCAAGAATAGGATTTGATAGTTAGAAGATAAAACCCCAAAGATTAACCTCCAATACAAAATAACATTTAAATTTGTACACAGTATGCAACAATATAGCAATAACACACAGTATGCAACAATATAGCAATAACAGTTTGGAAGTCTGCACTCTTATTTATGTAAAAATATGTAAGCACAATGAATCAGCAGCATTTAACTGCACAGAGTTCAGGTCTGTAGAGCTTTACGTTGAAGAACAAAAAAATATTCCGTTTAGAGATGCAAAAGCTCAACAGCAACATCCAATTCTACAGCCCTCCAGACAAAGTCAAACATATTTTTGGAAGATTTCTGAACCAGGGAAGAACTAAAATGACTTTTAGCACCTTGTTTGAATTTAGTGCAATTTGTTTTGAGACATAAAAATAAAATTAAAAAGCAATGCTTTTTAAGGTTCTAAATATAGAAGGCTTATTCCCGACGGAATATCAGCGAGAACAAAGTAATAGGTTGCATAAGCCTTCAAGAGCAAAAAAAAAAAAAATAAAAGAAAAAAATTAATCCTGGCAGTTTGCTATTGACTTTCAGTAAATTGCTTTTTTTACACTTTGACCAAGAAGCAAATGGGTCCACACAGAGATTTACACCAAAGAAGCTATATTTGTTAGAATCCACAGTTTTTTTCATTTCAGCCCTTTTTGATACTTGGACCATCTTAAGCTTCAATCAGTCAATTAAGAAAAATCAAAATCCAACAGCACCTCTTAAAACCAGATCAGAAAATGCCTATGCAGACTTCCTGAGTTTTCTACTCTAGTTAAAGGTCACCCACCTAACGAAATCAAATCAAATGTGTGTATTCTACACAGCAGCAGACCCAGTTCTTAGGAGCAAGTGTTAAAAAAATACAGTTTTGAATAAAATTTTCAGTAGCTATTTTCCTGTGGAATACTTTTTAATTCGAAGACTTTGGGACATAATCATAGAATTGTGACAAAACTTTGAAAATCTGAGTCAGCCAAGCGGGACCTCTTTGAGACACAATGGTGCTTGCCAAAAAGCCAATGACAGGGAGGTGTTGAATGCTCTAGCTCCTAACAACTTTAACATTTCATTCTGCAATGCAAAGGTCATATTAGGATTTGGATTGGATATAAGAATTTAAACCCTCACTATCTACTCTTGGAGTCTGATAATCTCCTTTTCATCAGTATTTCATTGTTGTCTGATTTTTAATAGTAGAAGCAAAAGTCTGCCATATACTGTAAAAAACAAAAGAAGTGAAAGAAACAAGGATGTGCTAACTTAATACTGCATGGTTAATGCATTTCTTTTTCCAGTACTATATATCACTTCAAGCTGTACAACAAAAGTCACCAAATAATAAAACAAGTTGTAATAGACTTTTGGATAGCACAGGAACTAGATTATAAACTAACTGGAGCAGCAAAGTAGGGTATGAAATTCTAAAACACATTTACCTTCCCTCTAGAGTGGACAGACATAAAATGTGCTTGTGATGTTTAACACTGTTATTACCAGAGAGAGTTCAAATATTTGAATATTTCCCTCTGCTTATTCTTCTACAATAAAGTCATAAAGGTCTGGAAAAATGAAACAGGAAAAGAAAGACCTACTTTTCAATCTGTTCTTGGGATTTGTCTTCCTCTTTTAATTATTCTCTTCACTTTTGCAGAACTTAGCTTTGTCCTTAAACGACAGGAAATACAATCAGCACAAAATTCTACCAGTGGAGACCTGATTTTCCTGCAGCCTCATTTACCTTCACTGCGGTCATTATTCCCTCTTGGTAAACTACTGAGGCACATGCCTAACTTTTCTCCTGTATCTCTATTTTGACATACTGACATACTTTGAGATATGACATTTGTGTTAGTGTATTACCTAACTTTGTCCAGAACAAGCTCCAAGAGCCAAAAACATGAAATTGAAGTGCAATTTCCATAATAGTGGACCTCTTCAGTCAGGAATAAACAAAGTGCAGTGGAAGAAAACTTCATTTAGCTATTTCTGAGACTGCTGGCAGGAAAAAATTGCCTGAATATTTTACAATGAAAGATTGCATGCAAATCTCTCACAATTACGGCATTTTAAGGAACTCGTCAGTAGTTTGGAGAAAGTTTTTTCTGTTTGGAATTTTCCTTAGGTTATGCACTTTTAATATTAGTGTTCTCCCTGTCTTTACTGAGATACAATTTCATTACTTTAGAGCAAGCACCATTAACAGTTCATCAGCTCCTCAGGACTTATGTCAACAACCTGTGGGAGAGAAGAACAAGAAGAGGAGGCATAAGGGTCAGGAGAAAACAATTTTCCGAATTATTATTTCTCTATCTTCACACCATCTGCTTCTTCCACAGTTCCACTTACCTACATTTTGTACAGCAATGATTCTTATGGACATGATTACTCTCTACCTAGTAAAGCCCTCCTTTATTCTTTATTCTTTTTTCTCTCTCTAAGTTTTTTTTCTGTCTTTGTAATCTCAATTTCTTCCTTCATTGAAACAAAATTAAAAGGTAGGATTTGAGAAAGACACAGAAGCACACACTTGCATCCAGCTATACTTCTCCAAAAACTGAGGGTAGGTATGCTGACTGTACATTTCTTACATAATTTCAGTAGGAAAAACTTCAGAATCACAGAGTCTGCTCCAGAATGAAGGGATAAAGGGGTACAAAAAGGTCAGTATTAACGATCTTTTTTGTGCTATTTACAGACACAGAAATGTTTTTTAAAATGGCTTTGCCACAGACTGCAGGATAATTGAAAAAGTGAGGTTTTGCCAAAACTCAGTGAAACCTCTGCTGAACATATGGCAGTGTATTTTGGGAAAGATGTCTTTAAAAAAAAAGGAAAAGTAATGCCATGAAGTTAGATTCCTCCCATGTCCTGGTTTCCTCCTGTGATACTCTGAGCATTCTACTCAGGGAATATATCTCCTCAAAAAATATATCAATAAATACAAATACATAAATAAAAAATGGAACAACAAGAGTAGTCTGTGATTTGGTTTCAAACACAACAAAATCTTTCAATGAGGAAAGAAAAAGGATCTGTAACCCTTCAATATTTGGCAATGTAAAATTCCATTATCAAAATGATATATCATTTAGAAATTGAACCATATTTTGTTACTTTTACAGACTACAAGAAAATGAACCCTTTGTTTGAGTTCAGTTGACACATTAAAAAACCAATTCATGAATCCTTTTTATTCACATCTAACAGTTAACATCTAACAGTTATACACCATGTGTATAGCTGGCATAGCCCTCTGTGACATCTGTTCCAGCAGGGAGCACAAAAGTTCTGGCAAAGTCAAGATGAGCTACCTTGCAGCATGCTCTGCTAGATGATATGGTCTGCCTGGCACTAGGGCAGCACTATGGAATCTCCTCGTTGCATGACTCAAAGTTCCCTCACACATGTATAACACACATGAAATGTCTGGGTATACTCATCATGCACCACCACTAGTAAGCCTCATCTGTATTAAAAAAGATCTTGTACAAAACGCTGGCAGTGGGTTTTAGGGAAGCTTCAGAGTCAGTGCAGGGTTCTATAACTCACACTTGATCCTTGGCAGTGCCACAAAATGCCTGTCTCTGTTTTAAAGTTTGGCCCTGTTGCCCTCTCCAGAGAAGATGCACAGTTGCTGACTTCCTTGAAGACTCTGGAACAGGGGTAGCAGGACTGAAAGCAAGTAACTCAGCATGTTGGTGTTTGCTCCTTTGCTCAGAAGCACCTGGAGCAATAACACCAGCTGGAGAAATACGAATGCTTTACTAAAATGTCATTGTGGAAAGTCAGCCCACACAGAGATAAATACTGAGATCAAGCCTCTCAGGGGGAAGAATGCCAAGTTAGGAGATGAAAGGAAAGTAGCAGGAAAGGAGCTGGAAGGGAGGCATAACCATAATCTCAATACTTTCTGCTGTAAAACTCAAAATCAAGATGAATGTTACTCTCATTTAAAGTTGATAGAAAGTAAACACCCCTGGGATATAATTCTGGTTGGGGTTCCATCCTGGGGGACATCAACTGCTGTTTTATCCTGTCAGGCAACAAAGGTGACAACTACTTAATTGGCTCTCATGGAAAAGTTTGACATCAAAAGCAGAGGAAGTATCTTGCACAAGAGGAGGAAAACAGCTGAGGAAAAAATCCAGAGGAGCAATATTTGTTTCATGTAAATAGCCTTTGGCTACATAAACAAAAATGAAGTGTGGGGGAAAAAAGTGTGGCAAAGCCATAGAACAGATTTCAAACATTGTTTTTGAATGCTTTTTTATGTTTTCAGAGATTCCTTACCATACTGATACAAACTGGACACAGTGAAGGATGGCCACAGAAGCAAAGGGTCAAATGCAGTATGGTGGTTAGAAGAAGTGACTTGAGCCTCTCTTCTCTTGGGTTCTGCTAGTAACTTCTCAGGTGATATGGGTAGATAAATCATTTAGCCTCTCAGTGTTTCATGTTTGTTATCAATGAACTGATGAGACACTTGTTATGAAAAGTAAAAGACCTCAGCATTACTATCATCAATTTTCAACCTTAACAACTTTGAAAGCCATAGATGCTGGGCAGTAAGTTCAAGTATAACTTAAAATAGCAGAATTTCAATATGCTGTGCAAGAGACTTAGATATTTGTCAGAAGGGCTTTAATTGTAAGACACTGACAGAGATACACAGCACACCCCCATGGTACAGCTTCAGTCTGCATGACTGCTTCGGTCATTTTCAAAGTCAGCATAAAATAAATTACAATATTTTTAAATCAAAACAATTTGTAGTGCTGCACTTTAGCTTACTTTCTTAAGCAGCGTAAGAAACAGAATGGTATATTTTCTCTTGAGACTTGCGAGGTATTAGTCAAAGATTAATACTTAAAATTAATTAGCCCTGTTTTCACAAGTAATTTAAACATTAAATATTCTCATATACACAGCTAGCATATGCACCAGCACAAATGGTAGATATTTACTTTTTTCAAAATTAAACAAATTATTTGCTGGCCATAAAACTAATGCTCCTGCTTTCTAACTCCACTGATAAACTTAAGGGCTTTGGATAAGTCTTTGCATTCCTGGAAAACAAACAAATGGGCCCACTCTAAGTACAATCAGACTTGTGCTAGCTACAGCTGCAGCAGAGCAAAGAGCAAAAGGATTGCAGTCAACGTCAATTAAATCAAAAGTAATCGATTAAAGGCTAAAACAATTGATTAGAAAAACTGTGCAGTAGACTTGAAAGGAAAGTACCCCTTCCACCAGCATAATCCTCCTCACTCATCCTGAATTTCTTCACGCATGCAAATTACTTCCTGATTATAAATGAAGCTTTTCATCTATAGGGATAAATAAACATTAGAGCCAGATTTGCTTTGTGTGGTTCTAAGATTTTTTCACTGAAGTATCCTAAAATTTGCTTTTATATGCAACTTAAAATAAAGGAAAAGTGGGGTGGGGGAAAAAAGCTTGAAGGAAAGAGAAAAGATTGAAAGGTCTGCAGAGAGAAGAGTATTGATCTTGGTGCCAGTGTGGCTATGGAAAATCTTCTCCTTTTACCTCTTTAAAATTGGATCAAGCCCAAGGACTGACTGTGCTTAAAAGAATGTTCCTATTTAAAGTATTTTCACAATAGACAGCACCAGCTTTATCATCCAAATCACCTCTCAACCATGGCTAGGACCTCTGAATTACAGAGACTCAAGTGGTTCACCACCTCAGAGGATTCATAATTTCATGTTTTCTCCCTGTGATGGCAAGGCATACCATGAGCTCCCATATTCCCCATAGGAGCAAAGGAAGCACTTCATGCAAATCTTGCCTGTTTCCAATCCCAGATATTTAGGATGCCTTCTGACAGGGGCTAAATCTGCCCTGATACAATGGGAAGGCATTCAAAAGAAGCGTTTTCATCAAGGATAATGCAGACCCTGGAACAATCACATCTAACACATTCTGGGCATTATTTAAAGCTATCTTCTTCTTCTGTTGTTAATGTAGGCAATAATCCCTATATACATCCTTAAATTTGAAGGTAGTCAGGCACTGGGCTCAGGTGTACTTCCAAGTGCTTGCTAATCCACTTTAATTCAAGTCCTTCAATAGCAACTAACACATCTCAGGCTGAGATATACATGTATGTTTTATTCCTACAGCTGCTTAGAGCAAATTCTTCATGGTTTCTAAAAAGCAGCCATATCACACCAGAGAAACTCCAAATAATGGATAAACACCCCCAGGCAGTGTAAAAACACCTCCTATGTCACCTTAGGGCTGAAACTGAGTGAAAAGGATTTCCAGGCCTATTAACATGGAGAAGTTGCGACACAGCACAGATATTACAACTACTAGCACTGCAAACAATGGAGTTAGGATTATCTGAGCAGGATGGTATGCAAAGGAATAAACAGATAACCACTAGCAATTCCACCATCTCTCTTTTCTAATGTGGCACTCAGACATCTTTTCCCAATGTTCTCAATGTAACATTATTTTCTTATGCCTTATCTCAATGAAATAGCAATGTTGTCTATACCAAGCATGGGTATATTATTTTCTGTAAATAGAAGAATGAATGACATCTCTTTTTTTAAAAAGATCTGACTAGTATATTAACTCCACAGTTTGAAAACCTATATATGTACTCAACTTCTCACTGAAAACTCATTATGACATCACTACTTAAACATTTGAACTTTTAGTTTGACATTACAGGTCTCTAAGTACTCTTTAAATAACAATTCTCAGAAAGAAAAATTATTGTAAGTAAAAATAGCTAAAGAAGTACTTTTTCCTCTGCACCCATACTTGAATATTTCTAGCTCTAAACTAATCTCCTTAAAATGCAGATTATGTTTTACCAGGTTTTGAAAAATTCTACCTAATAAGTAATGCCTAGTGCTTATGCTGCACTTCATCAGTTAAATTGCCTTCTGACACAAATGCTGAACAGGTCCACAAAATCACCAGACAAATCACTACTTATTTCATTTTGGTTTTTAGTGTAGGCTTAGGGTTATGTTTATTGTTTCATTATACACAATATGTTTATATTCTGCTTTATATTTCTTTTACTGTTTGCTCTTCCAGTTGCTACAGTTTATAACTTTACTTTTAAGAACAGTTAAAAAAAATGTAATATCAATTTTAACCCTATTTTCTAATGTTTCAGAAGAGCATGAAAGAAATGAGAAGTCCAAAGCACAAGCTCTGTCTCACAACAATACACAAAGCAATCTGGAAAACTTCCGTGTACATCAAATATGTTTCCTACAACTAAACATTTGACTTTTCCAAAACAGAAGGGAAATGGCCTGTTAACAATTTGATTTTCACTCTATACATTCTTTCTGAAACCAAACAAGATGCTGGGTGGCAGAGATATTTCTTGAATGACAGGGATTTGTTATGTATGTATTTATAAAGGTATCCACTCATAAGGAAGCCCTTCTTACACAGTTTTCCTATACACACATCCAAACAACGATGATGCTGAATGCTTCAAAGGACTTAGTTTTATTGTGTTGACTCAGACAGATACAAAACAGCAGAATCAATCCTGAACATCTTTTTGACAGCACTCTTTGAACAATACAGGAGACATAGAGAAAACATGAACAATTGAATTGCATGTCCATTCATGTTATTCCTCATCACCTGATTCCAGGCACTCTCACATCTGAAAGACCTTTCATTTGAGTTTGCAGGTAGCTTGTAGAAAGGCTGTATTTTCCTAGGCTTGAGGGACTACATCCATCTTAGGAAGCAATTAACTGCGTGTGAAAATAAAAGAGTAAGAAGAGGAACTCTACATTTCTGTGGCATTATTGCTTTCCTTGAAACATTGGGACTACAGGTGATGAAGAAAGCCTAAGGAAGACCATGAAGCAAAGCTGTAGATAGAGGCAAAGAAAATAAGAGACTTTTCATTTCCAGTCCTTCCTAACACTAGGAAGTCTCATATGACATTGACCATAGGTGGGTTCAGGCAGAAAGCTCATTTTGGTGTGGGTAAAGTAACTTTCTTTTTTAAAGGAACAAATAAGAGCAGCAACAGGCATTGAGATAAAGCAGAGAATAAGGCGTTGCATTGCCTTGCCTTGCCTTGCCTTGCCTTGCCTTGCCTTGCTTTGCCTTGCCTTGCCTTGCCTTGCCACCATTTTCCTAGGGCTACTGCACAAGATCCACAGCAGCAGTAGAGACAGACTTCAAATATCCTCCTGAACCCCAGCTGAACCTTCTCTCCCCATCTTCCTTTAAATCTATCAGTAAATAGAGAAGACACAAAACATTCTGAGATTTCTAGCATAAAGACGCCCAAAACTCACCAGGACTTGGACTTTATGATCGTTGTGGTTCTCTTCCAACTCAGGATATTCTGTGATTCTGTTAAAATGGACTTGCTGCTGAGTTAGAAAACTGAGTGAGGAAAGAACAGAGACAGCCCCAGAACTGAACATTTCTTCATTGACCACTTAAGCACAATCTCTGGCATAGGAACACAGACAGTGCAAGGAAATACAAAACCAGAAACAGGTTACAGCCATTCTGAGAGGTTTACAATGGACAGTGAGAAAGTGTATCACATGTCTACACTACAGAAAAAACAGGAGATCCCAGAGTAGATGGCAGATTTCTTGTGGTGCCACACCTCATATTCTCCCTCAGTTCCCCTCTTATCTGTCTGCCACATGGGTCCAGATTTTAAAACAGGCACCATCACATCTGAAAGACCCCTCATCTCATTTTGAAAGTAGCTTGTAGAAAGGCTGTATTTTCCTAGGCTTGAGGGACTGCACCCATCTTAGGAAGCAATTAACTGATGCTTTGATGCATGAGATCCCTGACTGATTTTTGGCATAAATACTCTGCAGCATGTCCTGCACTCCCACTGCTGCAGAGCAAGGTGATAAAGATCAGGAATAACACGGATGGACATGAAGCAATGCTAAGAAGAGGGAACTAAATATGTAATCCCAGCCACACCATTCCTATAAAGGCTCCAGCTCTTCATTCAAATGCTGAGGAGTTTAAGAACACCCAACTTTTCAAATTCAGTTTATTTTATTCCTGATGGAGTTAACGTTTTCGTTCTATATGTTACTTTGCATATCATCTCAAACTGCTCAAGACACCATAGTGGATTTCCTGACCTCAGTGAGTTAATGGTCCAAAGGAATGCTTCCTGCCATTTCTCAGATGCTTCCTGCAGTGCAGACTCCTGCAAAGGCCAAGAAATGGACACCCAACACTACTGCAATCAAACAGGGAGAAATCATTCTTGCTAACAGTGTGCTGCCATAACACCTCTCAAAAACAAAGTACTTGGAAGGATCCTAGAACACCTCTCAACAATAGAGTACTTGGAAGAATGCTAGAACAATTGGGTTTTCTCCTTTTAAAAAGATTTCCTAAACCTAGGCATCATTTGAGGATGACATTCTGAGGCTTGCCTGCATAAGAGCACATTTCCTCATTCAATTTCCTCTCTCTCTGCATTACTCCCTTTCCAAAATGGGAGCTCTGTCCCAGACTGTTTGGCAAGCATTTTCTAGAGTTCAGGCCTAGGTGACTTATTCAGAGATATTCCATGAAGTAACACAGAGCACTGCTCGTCTTTTAACCCCTAGATTAGGCCTTTTCTACTTCAACATCATTGTCATAAGAACCAAAGGTTGTACAGAAATATACACCTAAAAGAAACAAGTTTTTTACTAGCATAAAAAAATTGCCATTTTAAACACGAATAAAACTTATTCTCACTTTATTCTCTGATCTGCAACAGTCTACCAATGAATATTTATTATGCCACTGTTCTGCTGTATGACAACAGCTGGCAACACACCTCTTTTGAGGACTGCTGTACATTGCTCTGAGGCAAGAAGTTCTGCTTGGAGGCCTTGCAAGGCTTAGTCTAAAAAGAATTAAAAGGCAGTTCTGCTACTAAAATTTCACAAGAATTAAGAGCCCCAAATTCATTTCAGTAAACAAATAAATGATTCCAAGAAAGAGGAGAGATCAAAATTACCATGTTTTTTATCTACTGCCTTACATTTTCACAGCAGCCTACAGGGACCCATTTTGCAAGATACAACTTACTTTCTCTCCATCTCTCATCTCATTTTCTTCTGATGTAATTTTTTCTCTGCCTGGGGAGAGTTCAGAACTCTGCAAAAGGCTCTGTAGCATCTGCCGTGGTTCTTTATAATTACATTTCCTTGTGCTGATATTTTAGGACTAATTCTTTAGGTTTGGACTGAAAGCTGGAGGTCAGTTCTTGCCATTTTTAATTATTTCCTTTCATGAAAGATAAAGGAAGACCTGTCCCTCTGATTTTTATCATCACTGACAAATCTTTCCTCAGCCATTTCTTTGTTCTTAATATTTTGCACATCCTTAAATGAGCCTGAATCATTTGTGCTGGCAGGCTTGCACAAACACATGCACATACCCCCACACAGACACCTCACAGATAGGATCTTTCTTTTTGATTCTTAGCTCCAGATATTTTAAGCTACACTTCACAGACGTTGCTTTTAATATTTAATTTGCCTGGAAATCATTAATGTACTAAACCAAGATTTTTTACTGGTTAAAGCAATAAGTGTTTTAAGTTTCCACTGTAAAAAAGTCTAGAGAAAATTCCTGGATGATAAATTGTGCAGAAGAAGGTCTCTGTTTTGTTTTAAATTACCATTGTACATGTTTCTCATGCTTCATCTGGTACTTTTTTTTACTTACCATATAATAACCTCCAAAAAGTACCCATTTAGAATTATTTTGCTATGATTATAGAGTACATCTTAATCTATCAGAAAGTGCACACCTGGGATATATGCTTACATAACTCATGCAATAGTCACCCTTGCTGAACATTAACAGTAATGGCAATTCTGCTTGGAGATGAGGTCAGATGATCCAGCCATGCTGAAATTGCCAAACTCGCCTTTGTATCACCAAACACCTGCCCGGGAGCTGCTGTGAGTGGGGCTATGCATGGAGGGTTTACAGGGACTGAAGACAACTGGCGGAAAATAATTGGAGATGGAAAAGGGACAAAGTATTTGGGCATGCCACAACACATGTGAGCCAATGGAAACCTAGAGATACTGAGATGGGCATATGAAAGCAAGGCAGGATGCTACACTGAAGCACTTGAACATATGGTCAAAGAGAAATGACAGCCTACGTTTACATGTCTTCGATGTGATCAGATAGTGATAAGAATGAGTTTCAGCTTGCTATCATTTATATTTGATACAAATGTACATGGTCTATAGTTACATATTTAACATACACTTCTGTTTTCAAACACTGTGCTAATATCCATACTACTGAAAGGCCAGAGTTCCAGTAACAGATTTCTGTATTAAAACAGCAGGCCATCTTCAGGTGTTTTGATGAGTTAAGAACACAATGAGCTGCACAGGCTATGCAGCTGGCACCACAGAAGAGCTCCTTAACACTCAGGTGCCCAACCCTTAAAGGTTACCATCACTGAGACACTTAACAACCCCACAAAGAAGAAGCAGAGGCTGCAGACAGATGTGTTTCCATGGTGAACAATTGGGTTTGACAGGGTTAACCACTGATGGAACAGCAAATACACTTCACGAATATGCTGGGTTTTTACTCTCCACCTGGTAAGAGCCCTGCAGTGTGCAAAATGTAACAGTCATAAAAGGTGGAAAGACAAAAGGGAAAGACAATGGATACAGCAAAGGATATTTTTGGGCAGATTGAACTAAATTATACAGAGGCAAATTACAAAGTTGACTGCCTATGATGCCTATAATCACTGCCTGACATCCCTGAAGTGCTTATTCAAAGCCAATGGTACACTTGCTTTTAGGTTGTCAAAATGCATTTGTGAGAGAGGGGAAATGTCTGAGTCGCCCAAAAGCTCACCTTCATGAAACCAATGTGAACATCCAGACTTTGTGGGAAATTACTCTCCACAGTGTTACTAAGGACACAGTAGTGATCCAAGGGCAAGTATCACAGTGCATGGATTTCATGGGGTTAGCTAAGGCAAGAGAAGGAAGGTATCAATATATATGATATGCATGGGAACACTTAATTTTCAGTAATCATTCAAAAAACCCCAGTTGTTTTCACAGTAAATATCTCAGGGTTTTTCTCCCCTATTTTGAATGGAAGCAGGCACTTGAAAAGTTTATTGCACCCTGACTAGTTCCTCTTGCATTAGCTAAACACTTTATTGAACACTTGACTTTTCACAGTCAACTTGCCAGGTGATATTAAAAAAATAATAATTTAAAAATAACCAAGATTAAAAATATTTTGTATTTCAAAAATTGCAAAGAAGGAGAAGGTAGAAACAGTGTTGGATCTTCTACTAATTTCATGCAAATGCAACATTAACCTAATCACCAAGGAATTACAAAGGAATCCAGTCAAGGTTAAGAGGAAATACAAAACTGAGCTTAACTGTTTATGTCTGACTGCAGTGTTGTTAATTCTGTACAGTGATTATTCAATAGGCTTTCTAATAAATGTGACTTTCCTTGGAATTTTTAAATTGTTTAAATACCTTTTAAAATAATGTTTTTCTTTGCAAAGTGTCATCATTTAGGAACGGTACTTCCCAATTCAGTTCTCCTGAGAACTGAGACTTTCCAAACCACACTGCTAGTGTTTCTCTCCCCTTTCCCCCTCTTCAATCCCCAGCCTGCCACAGATGGCCAGAGAGGATAATTGGAGGGACAAAAGGTGAAGATCATGGGTTGAGGTAAGAACAGTTTACTGGAAACAGCAATGAGATAAGACAATGAATAATAACAGCAACAATATTAATAACAAAAGTATACAAAAAGAGATAATTATTCACATGCAAAAAAGCAAGCCCCAGGAAAATTAACAGGAAATGCAACCAGAACACGTCTGAAAGACAGATGTTTTTCGATTTCCTTAGTGTGAGGCAAGGAGAAGAGCTGTGGACTTTATTGAACTGAACTTACTGTCACCTTTCTCATTGCCTGAGGAGCACCAGAGAGCTCATGAAGAAGTAATGTTATAACATGGGCAGCAGGAAGAATTATAGATTGACTAATGTGCAATATACTGGGAACTTGACAGGCCCTTTGCAGAATCCATCCAATATTTTTGCAAAAAAAAAAAAAAAAAGAGAGAGAGAAATAAAGCTTTGGAGATGACTACTTTCCCAGTATCTTCTATTTTCTAAACTTTCTGTAATTCAGGAAGACAACCTGAACAAGAAATAAATAAAAATTGGAGGACTTCAAAAATTTTACATTAAGATGTGGTTAAAGTTAATCTGGTATCTTGTATTACACAATCTTGTATAAAAGATTTTTCTATGAAAATATAATTTGCTCATTAAAAAAAGATAAAATAGAGGTAAGCATTGAATATTCTCTTTGCTAAATATTACTAACATAGAGCTTAGATATTTCTTATGTAAAACCCATGTGGAAAACAGAGCTGCAAAAAGCTGCCTTGTCTTCAAAACTGAATTCACAGCCATCTTTAGAAGTACCAAGGCTTAACAACCATATGTGTTGTTTTGCACCTTCTACTGCATTTTATCTTTGTGCCTTTTATGTGCCATTTTATGCCCACAGTGAATACTTCCACTTATCCTAGTACTGGTTTCCAAAAACGTGGCTGCTCCTCCCCGGTGATCCAGTTGTGGCCTTCTCTTTTCCCACCCAAACAATTGCAAAGTTTCCTGAGCTTTGCTCTCGTGTGCTGCTGCGATGGCTCTCACCCAGCCCTGAGGGGCACTTCTGCTCACTGCTTGCTCATAGGCGATGCTGGCTGGCTTCTGCACAGAGACTGGGATAATTCCTCAAAACGTGGCACTTGGCCATACTAACCCTGCTTTCTTCTTCACACTGGCTGAGGTTACTTATATGATCTAGAGACACAATAAATAGCCTAAGTACAGAGCCACATGGTGTCCTGCTATTAAAATTTTTAAGGCAAAACTGACTTTCTACTCCCACATTTAACTCTTAATTAGCTTTGCACCTACTTTTAAAACTTACCTTTACCTCCTAAGGTACCTGGCAAAGGCTTTGAGACTTCAAACTGTTTTTCGCAGGACATATGGTCATTGCACAGAGATCGTGCTTTGTAGAGTGACACCACTTCCATTTAATGTGTCAGATGTGTAAAATAAAGGTTATGTTTTATTTCTGTATTTGGTCATCTGATGTGAGATCTAATGATTTAGCAAAAAACTAATTAAATGTTTTATAATTGCTAAGCTTTAAAGGAAACCATAACAAATAAACTCTAGAGGACATTAAACATTAATTCATTTAATGTTATATCTTCCTGAGCTACATGATGATTTGTAGTTTGAGGAAAATATTAATGAAAAGCAAGGCAATCAAAAGCAATTAATATTTTTCAGTAACTTGGGTAATTTTAATTAGAATTAATTTTGCTTCATTTTGGGATTCAGTAAGAGACTGTGCATTCTTGAAAAATTAAAGAATTTTAGTTCTTGCTCTTTCTGTAAAATATGGAATTTTTTCTTGTTATGAGGACATCAGAACAAGGGAGAAACTAATTGAAGATACAGGCACCTAAACTGAAACTATTGCAGAATTCTATGACAAAAATACAATTCCTGCACTTCTGTGCCCACATATGGGCAGGTACATGGCATTAAACATAGAACAGGAATACTACTTCAGACAAGAAAAGATGAAGTTCATTAGATATTCCAAAAGGTCATCTTCTTAGAAAATCCATGACGTGGACTAGTATTCTTAGAGGCAAACTCAAATTGCTTTCAGCACTGAAGGAACCTCTGCCACTCTTGGGTGGGCACAAACTGGGACAATGTTTCTGCCTCAAGGAGTTGGCTATATGAAGCCTGAGCCTCTCGTTGGAGCTGTGGATATTATGTCTGAGCTCCTGCCAAGCTTCTGTACAGCTCCTACAAAAAGATCCTTTCTTACATAAAGTACGGCTAAAGTTAACATTGGTATTTGATGCACACTCTGTCCGCTTCATTGTAATGTCAGGCAAGAATCAGACGAATCAGAAGCTGAGAAATGAGGTTAAGTCACAGAGAATCTAAGAGATGAAATAGAAAGATAGTAGCAAGAACTGCTCTTCGAAATAATTCAATTTATTTTCTTATTATATCATTTTCTTCAGGGTTTTCTGCCTTAGTTATTTATTCAGGATAAGTAGGCTTTTAGAGATAGAAAAAGAGTTCCTGTTGAAATAAACTATTTTTAAAGTGCTACATAGTACTGTTATCCTGGTTTTCATTCGTTTGTGTGCAACAGGGTTTCAAAAGATTGTTTCACATAAATTTATAAATCAATATTCTTTTAATGTAAAAACAGGGAAGTTCTATGTAGAAGAACTATCCTACCTGCATTCTCATTGGAAATAACATATATTTTAAAAGCATGGAAAAGGGAAGAACTTCATTCATTATGGTTGTATGGGAAACAAAATATAAAAGGTATACATTGGAAGGCAAATAAATAGCAAAGCAAAGTGAAATAAGTCTTGTGTAAGACACAAGGGAAAACACAGGATGAAAAGGAAAACTTGAAAATAAAACTTCCAAGCAGGTTGTTGACTGGTTTAGGTTTATGTCTGTAAAGGAGATACAGAGAGTGAGTGTGCTCATTCAGAGAAATCAACACACAAAAAACACTTCATGTGTACCACCTCTGAAATTCTTTTCATTTTTATTTTAGCGTATGGACCCTTTTTGGTGAAAAAGTTTGAAGCCCTGCTCCTATTGTTTCTATTGAATTCTTGTCTAGTTACAACCCATAGAGCACTGTAAGCAGTTTTACCACTATTAGCATGGAGCATCTTTGATGTGAGTCTTGTACTGCTGACTGCTTAGAAGTCAGTAGAGGCTGTGCTGATGGCCTGCCTTATGATGCTGAAGCATAGATAAAAAGATTTAAACATAGTTGGTAAGGATAAAATCAGCCAAAGAATCCTAAAAACACCTTGGGGTGGGGGAAAAAAAGCATTTTTTTCTTTACTTGTTTTTAAACATACATATAGTCCATATACATTAGTCACCAAAGGACAAGGCCAAATGATTTCCTACACATCTATTTCCCAATTCATATATATAAAAGTGAGTTCATTTTCTGATAATAAAGAAAGTGGAGTGGTGGAAAGCATTTTATAAATTGCACAACTGTCATGTTTCACCATGGCTATCAGCCAAATTAAAACATATGTATACATCTGTATCACTGTAGAATGCAAAGGATGTAGAAGTCTAGGAAAATCTAAATTCTTTGCAGAGCAGAGAGATATCTGTTGCAAGAAATACCTGTTGACTTTCAAAGTCCTCTGTCTACAAAACAATTGTTAAACTAAATTCAACCATTTTGTGTCTTACAACTTACCTTCAGCAATATGGGGTTTTTTGTGTAAGATAAGAGCACACTTTTATTACATACAGATGGGTTACTCATTTTAATGAAATAGGAAGTTTTCATTCTACTTTATTAATTTTATTTAAAAATACTTTGTTGGTATGACCATCACTCTACTCTTTCCTCTAAATTTGAATGGAACTCATTCACTGTTATTGTTGCAAAGGTTACACAATAAATAGAAAAATCATGGATAGGAGAAGTATGTCAGAGACCTCAGATTTCATTCATTCTAGAAATTCCTCTCTGGTATCTAAATTCAAATGTGTCAAACTCCCAACAGTAGAAGAAAGTGCAACTATTACATTCCGAGGTATCTCAAATTAGGCTTTTCTTTTATTGTGACAATGAATATTCTCCTCTGGAATGAATGTTGGGTACTGGTTTCAACTGATAATCTGTTTAACGGAGTGTACTGCATCTGACTGGGTTGTAGTTAATTCTCTTCATGGAAATCCCTATTGTGTTATGCTTTACCTTTACAACCTAAACAGTGTTGATAATGCAATAATATTTTGGCTGTTGCTGGATAGTCAAGGCTTGCATTAAGGCCTCCTCTGCTCCTCTCTCTGGTCCCCCTATGGGTAGGTCAGGGTGGAAAACAGCCTGGGAGAGGACACAGCCAGTACAGCTGGCTCCAAAGACCAAAGAGACACTCCGTATGATGTGACACCATGCTCAGCAATGAGGCTGGGCACAGCTGGTCCTAGGCAGCTGTTGCTCAAATACTGGTTGGGCATCAGTCTGCTGTGATTGCTTTTCCATCAAGTTGGGTTTTTTCCTTTTCTCCTATACTTACGAATATGTCCTTACCATGACCCACAAATCTTCTCAGTTTTGCTTTTCTGATTCCCTCCATTGTCCCACACCAGGGCAGTGGGTGAGCAGCTAGGTGGGTGCCTGGCTATCTGCCAGGGTACTTACCTAACAACTTGCCACAGGGAGGGTTTCAGACTGTTCTGACATCTAGAGCCAAATGTGTAAAGGCTACTTTCATTAATGATACTGTTTCCCCCATTATTTAACATCAGGAACAACATCAGTACACCTCTTTTAATGGTTACCTGCCTACTTTGCGTATCCCACAATTATAATTTCCTCTTTTCTGGTCAACCATCTATCAACTAGCTATCACTGGGCTTAATCTGCCAAATATCCCAGTGTGTATCTGCTGCCCCTCAGCTCCATGTGCCATGTGCATCTGCTCGCACACCTGAGTTTAAGAACACTACAAATTCAAATGTCAGGTTGCCAATACAGAATCTAGAATACTGCACCCTTCTAATTCATTCTGCTATTTTATATTTATTCAAGGTATTTTCAAACAACATGCTCTATGCCACCAGGCATCATGTATTTTCGCAAAGGCAGAATGAAACTGGCATAGAGGAAGCATAAATGTTCATTGTGTCCTCTGGCTAATCTAACTAAAATATAAATATATGACACACACAATCTATATGAAATTGGTAATGCTTAGTGATATGTTTCTTCCACAAACATTGTTCTTAGTATCAGGGAAACTATTTAGCTTTCAACCACTTTTACATCCAAGATGTAATCTCCAAAATCAGTCCATTCATAGCAATCTGTAACCAATTCTCTACTCCTTCTTTCCCCCGTTAATCTTCTCTTAACGCTGAAGAAAACTGAAGCTACAAACAATGTGGCACTTGTTTCTATAGCTCACGGACAAGGAAGAACAGCTCTGACATGGACTCTCTGGGGCTACTCCTTAAAATGCAAAAATACAGGTTGTAGCAATCACCATTTCCTTAGAACTGAGTTTCCAAGGTCCTTTAATTCAGCAGAGGCTACTGAAGGAGAAAATTCTTCTCAAGTTTAAAGCCTAAATCATCTACTTTTGTCCATAGACAATCTGTGTTCTCACAACCCAAACTCTGAAACTAAGAGCCAACCAGGCTTTGCTGAAGGTTGTAATTCAGCTCTATGCTATTAATATCAAACTATTTCCCATCTGCTGCCATCAGTAAGCTGACAGCTGACTCTAAATCCTGCTATTGTCTGGTTTACCCTTTCCCTGGCTGGTGCTCTGTAAGCCTTTTCCCATGGTGGGCTCTTCATATCTTCCAAGAACAGATCCATCCCTCATCTTAAATCAATCCCTCTGATCTGAAAACCGAGTTAAAGGATGACATTTTAAGGCTACTCAGTCAGATCACAAGGAAAACCTCAATTGTTTTTAAAATGCTTTAACACAAACTAAGCCTTTGAAAAGAAAGGCTCTGTATTTAGCCACATTTCCGTATGATGGAATCATGCTCTTGGTTGCTCGGAGAAGGCTGGAACACATTAGGACAAATCAAGTTCTTACACAATCATAATTTCACCAGCAAAAATTATTTATTGTTTTTTGTCAGGTCTTTTGTTATGACGGTCCTCTACATTTTTTTTCTCCTACATGTTACTTTTCCCCCTAATTTTTTCTTGATTTTCCTATTCTTTTTTATATTTAATATTATTTATGTCAAAACACATCTTAAAAATTCTACTACACCCTTCCTGCTACTCAGTAATCTAACTAGGATGAGATTTGAGAATTTTTTTTAATTCCTGTATGTCATTATTACCACAGTTAGAAACAGAGAAGAGGTTGGTTATATCTTGAGTTACAGTGGCTGCAGCTCCAAGTTATCTACAAAAATTAAATTGTTATTCATTTTATAAAATCCTTGGGTCATCTTTTTTTCCAAAAATTCTGCTGTTATCTTTTTATGGTGAAGAAACACCACATATTATATTAGTTTGAAAAAATTAACATAATCAAAATTGTTACACGAGTAAGTAAAGTTTGTCTAAAGTTTAACTTAGCAGTGGTTCTCTGAAATTGCAGAATACCGACATTCCATCTATAGTGTTGCAAAGGGCCCCAAGTAGCCATCTTCAGGATGCTGCCTCTTTAAAGGGTTCAAAAAATTTTAAGAACAGAAAATGTTAGTATGCTTTATTCTGCTATTTTTTGTACTATTTTATTTTAGAGCATATTTTATTCTTCCCAAACAAGTAACAATGTTAGAAGACTTATACTTCCAATCCCAAAAAAGTGTGTGAGGACAGAACATTCATACAGCAGCACTTTTATATTTCCTATTGGAGATGGAAAGATGCAAAAATAAGTAACGACAATGTATCTGTGTGGGCATGGCTCAGTTATAGAGAAGAATTCTAAGTTTATTAGTTGCCAGCAAACGCAATCTGCTTCCACGTGTATGGCTCCCTTTCTTTGCATTTTGTCTCTTGGCAGTAAGTAACATATAAAAAAAAAAGTCAGTAAATAAAAAACCTAAACATAAGACCACTATTTGCCATGGCCATTAGAGCTATTTTATGAAGTTATATTTAACTCATTTTTCAGGCTTTCCCACCTGGGGCTTATATTCTGCTTGCTGAGCTGCTTTCTGTGCTGTGTAGAATGTCCTGACAGCAAGATGAAAGAGTGTAAGCCCTAGCACATTTAAAAATCTGCTCATGTAGCAGAATATGCTTTCAACTCCACGGAATGGCTTTCTCAACAGCTGGTCAGAAGACTGACTGCTGGGCAGGCCTTCCTGCTTTTCAAGTGTGAAACAACAATTCTAATGCATCCTAAGAGCAAAGAAGAGCTACAGCCTTACAGGTTAGAATATTAAGAAAAGCGTCACCAGCCAATCATGTGAGAGACCCTGCCCCTTACTCAGCACTGGTGAGATGGCATCAGGATTGCTGTGTCCAGCTCTGGCCTCCCCAGCACAAGAGGAAGATGGACACACTGAAGCAAGTGTCCAGTGTAGGGCCACTTAGATGAGTGCAGGACCGGAGTATGTCTGAGGAGAGGCTGAGAGACCTGGGGCAGCACAGATGGGAAAAGCGAAGGCTCCGGGGGACATTTGAATGTGCATAGAGTCTGGAGCACAAGTCCTATGAGGAGCAGCTGAGGGAGTTATTTAGCCTGGAGAAAAGGAGGCTCAGGGGTGACTTCATCACTCTCTACAACCACCTGAAAGGAGGGTGTAGCCAGGTGGGGTCCTTCTCCCAGGGAACAAGCGACATGACAAGGGGAAATGGCCTCAAGTTGCACCAGAGGAATTTTAGATTGGATCTTAGGAAAAAATTCATCTCCAGAGGAGTTGTCAAACCATGGAACAGGCTGTCCAAGGAAGTGGTTAAGTCACAATCCTTCCTTGAAGGTATTTAAAAGATGTGTAGATGGGGCACTGATGGACATGGTTTTAGTTATGGGCTTAATGATCTTAGAGGACCTTTAAAGGATATTTCTAACTTAAGCTATTCTAAAATTCTGTGGGAGAGAGGGAGAGAGGGAGGGAGGAAGGAAGGGAGGGAATGAAGTAGTTGGTTATACCCCTTAATTGGCAGGAGAACCATGCTCTTGAATGAACTGCCACACTAGCCTCCCACTCACAAGCAGATAACCAATATTCCGTTTTTGAGTTACCCAGGGCTCTTCACATTAAAAGCAGAAGCACCTCTGGAGAGCTTCCCTGCTCCCCACCATCTCTCCCACACACACTGCCATGATGCCTCAGACTACTTCTGAGGATGTCACTTGTCTCCTTGTTCAAAAGCTTTGCAGCTACTCACACTCCCTCTCCTAGCCCCTCCTGGGCACACAGGACTTGTGTGGAGAAGGAGAGCAGAGGGAATCCCTGTTTTTCTTTCAACTGAAAGATTTGGCCCAAGAATTTGCATTGCTTGAGTCTGGGTCTTCACATAGGTCTGAAAAAACAAGACAATATAACAGCCAATCAAAACCTTCACTCTCTTTACAGAGATTTCTTGGGAAATCACATTAAATTTCCTTAATCTTGATCTTATATCAATACTTCTTGATCCTACATCAATACTTCGTCCAGCCAATAACTGAAAGAAAATAACACTAAATTTTAATCCTCCTAGCTATTCCTGCCTTCAGATTGCTAAAATACCATAGGAGCAGATCTGTCCTCCCCTCTCCTGCCTTCTACCAGCAAAAGCTACACTCTATTTTACTTACTGACAATATTTTATATATGCTAGGAAAAAAAAAAGCAACGCAACACTAGCTCTGCTAGCTCTGATCTTCTAGAAGTATAGGCTGAGAAATAATATGGGATTTTTTCTCACCCTCTCATAGGGGGTTCCCCAGGGATCAATAGTGGGTTCAATGCTGTTCAACATCTTCATCATCTTCATGAATGACTTGAAAGATGGGATTCAAAGATCCCTCATGAGGTAAGATGATGATGCTAAACTGTGTGTTGACGTGGACATAGAAGAGAGAGATGCCTTACAGAGAGATCTGGTGGGGTTGAAAGTAATACAGTGGGCTAGCAAGAACACAACGGTATGAAGTTTAACAAAAGCAAGAGCAAAGTGCTGCATCTGGGTCAGGATAACCAAAGAGCCCAGTACAGACCAGGACCGGTGTGGCTGAGTAGCCACAGTGGCCATGCTGGAAAACAAGCCAAACATGAGTCAGCAGAGCAGCAGTAAAAACGCAAATCAGATCCTGGGCTGCATCTGCAGGGGCATTAATATCAGAGACAGAGATGTGATCATCCTAATCTTAGCACTTGTCATGCTGCATCTGGAGTGCTGTGCTCAGCTCTGGCCCCCACAATTCAAAGAAGATGTGGTCAGATGGAGAGAGTTCCAAAGGAGGGCCATGAAGTTGACCAAAGGGCTGGAGAACCTAGCCTTTGAAGAAAGACAGAAAGATTCAGGTCTCATCTCCCTGGAGAAGAGGAAACTCTGTAGGAACCTCATCAAAGTTTTTCAGTATTTAAAGGATGTTAGAACATAAGCTTTCTCTTTACACGGAGAAGAAAAGGCACAATGAGTACAGGTTTCATTTCAACACAAAAATAATTTTTTCGTACTGAGAACAATCCTTCACTCCAGGGAACAATATGCCCAGGGATCTGGTGGAGTCCCTATCACTGCAGGCTTTCAAGATGCAATTGGACCAGGTGCTGTGTAATCTCATCTAGGCTCCCTTATCCATGAAAAGTTGGATCAGGTAGGTTTATATTATGATTCAAGCAAAGGAATCATGATCACTATTAAATCTGTTTTCAATTCATTTTTGTGAATGAGCCCAAGGATGCAACCTGACATTTAGGATAAACTCCAAGGCTTTAGATTACACCATATACTGGTAATTGAGGTGATGAAATAAAAGATAGTGCTGATAACTCAGAAAACTGTGCAGATCTTGTAAAAATTAGGATAAAAAAAATATTGATGCAAATAAATAGGGATGGCTGAATGGTATTACTGAAAAGTAAGAATATTTACTCTGTTTAGATGAAATTTTTCAAGAAAAAAATAATCCAACAGTAGAGTCTTGACATTTGGGGCTGGACACCAGAAACCTATGATCTCAAAATGGAAAGCTATAGCCAAGGCATCCTTTGGGGTAGTAAACACAAAAGCCTCATATACAAAGCAGAGAAAAGAGTGACCATTCGTGTTCTCTGCTCCATACTGCATCTTTAAAATGGCACAGTATTTAGAGTGAATGCTCTGGTCTGTCTTAGGCCACCATCAAGTTAAGCACATATTCTCCAGCAGTCATGACATACTTCTCCTTCAGGGTTAGTGTAGAGAGACGCAGCATTGGCCAGTGAGTCTGCAGTACGGCTGTCAAAAATTTTTGAAAACTGCTGCCAATCAGGGGCCAAAAATACCTCAAGGAAAAGTGTGTGACAGATCTTTGGGATCCTTTCTGGCCACACAGAAAGAGGCATTAAGAGACTTACAGAGAATGGGCATCAGTAGAAGCAAAAGTTGAAAGATATCCAAGGAAAGGAAATCAAAAAATACAGATGCCAAATACTGCTGTTAGGCACCTACCTCTACCTTTTAGGTTTTACTGACATATTCAAAATTGAAGCTCCATTACTAGCAGAAACCTTCAACTGTATGGTTTCTGCAAAATTATGGCAAATCTGTATTTATTTCACTTTGAAAAATAATAAAATTTAGATATCAAAAGCACCTTTAATACTACTGTCTTTCCCAGACATTTGTCATCCTTTCTTAAACATATTAGTGACATCTTATTTTAAAGATAAATGGATTAAAAGGTATTGGAGATAAATAGAGAATTATCAACCAAATGAGCTTGCCTGCACCAACTTTTCCTTCTGTCATCTACAATGCTTCAGATATTTTTAAATGCTTCAACTAAAAAAAGGCAAACACCACCACCACAACAACAACAACAACAGCAACAGCAAAACAAAACAACAAAAAAACCAACCACTTTTAGAGCAGTTAACTTTTATGGGACAACATAAGACACAAGCAAATACATCTTCAATCTCTGCTGTTGATGGTAGGAAATGGAACAGAGAGAAAAACACACTAAACAGAAAACACATTTACAAATTAAATGCTCTCAGAAGGAAATCTTCACACATTTTACACATAATAGAAATTATTTTCTTGAAAAATAATGCTATGAAGATTAGGAAGGCACCAGTCAGGCATACTATTATTAGAGAAATTGAAAAACAGCTATCATACAGACCATGCACAAGTAGCTGAATAAAGGATTTTGTTATTTTAGAAGGCAGCCGTTAAGAAAAAAGGAGACAGTAGGAAATAACATCTAGACACTAAAAAAAGAAATAGCCCAATGTCAAAGTGGTACTCACAGCTACATTTTACTTTTTCATATAAAATGAAAACACTGACAAAAATCATGGGGAAAGAGAATTATGTAAACTTATGTATTTGAAAAAAAAACCAAAACAAACAGGTAGGAAAGAGAGAATAGGTAATTCAGAGAGGAAAGAAGAGAGCCAAAATATCTTCCCTGCTCACTATTATTTAGCAGGCACAGGCAGAATTGTACACCAATCGTGTACAATTGGACAGTGGACTGTCTGATGAACAGCAGTGTGAAATGAATGTTGACGTGATTTGGGGATCAGTGACTTCAGAGAAAGTCTGAAGAATATTTCTCAGGAACTAAATATAACCTTTTAAATCTTTTCTGTCAACTTTTTTATAGCTGTGCTGTCTCCAATGAATATATAAATGTATGCAATAAAATGTGGACACCTGATGAGAATAAAGACTATATCCAAACAATAAAAGATAAAAATAATAGCCCCGTGCAGGAACTGAGCATCACAACATGAGGCAGATATGGCCTCTGGGCTGAAAACTGTTGATCTGAGGGGTCAAGGTACAGTCTTTCTTCACAGGCAGGCTGAAAGCAGCCCCTTTTTATTAGACTCGTCTTCTATTTGATTTTAATTGATTCTGTTTGCTGAACTCATTCCTTTTGGGAACAATGTTAGTCTTCTAAAAGCCATAGAAATGAGTTCAAGACAAAATAATCACAATTTTATCAGTGCTGGAAAGAAGTGGTATAATTTTCTAACCACCTTTGTCATGTCAAAAATGAATCCTCAGTTCTATCAACTGCAAACTGCAGGTGCAGATGTAATAAAATCTTCACAAGATTCAACCATTCTGGTCCCCCTTTATTACTGACAATACCTTGTTTTTAGAAGAGAAGATACAGGCATGCTGCAAGATATACAGCTGCTTGAAAAGCAAGCTGCAGCTGAGACAGGCTTAGCAAAAGCTCCAGCAGCTCCTGGTGGCTTGGGGAGGGATAACTATCAGTAGCTGACAGCAAAGTTTCTGCCTGGTATTTCATCTGTGGTAATTTAAAAAGCCCAGATAGCAAATCTTATCTGAAACTGGGTGAAGACACTGAGGTACAGCATGGAGAGCAAAAGCACAGGACTTGGACTGGTGCTTTCATACCAGATCCTGAGTATAACTGTACACACATCCAGGTGATACTCTCATCACATCTGGTGCTGCAGTGAAGTGCTCTAATTATTTCCCTGTCATTGCCCAAACCCATCTAAGCTATATCACTGATTTATTTTTTAGGCTTGCAACAGAAAAACTCCAGGATACTGGGAAATTGGGTATGACAATTCTGATTAAAAAATCCTGAATTGTATTCTAATCATTTTCAAATGCATGCTAAATACCTCAGACTGTTGTAGGAGACGCTTGGAGACTTTCATTAATCTGGTAGTCTCTACTGTATGCTATGTCAGATGGGACTCTCAGAGGTAAAGGCTCAAGTTTTTTGAATTGTCTAATGAGTTCCCAAAGAATATGCCTATTTTCACTGGAAGTAATTTAAACAATCAAAGATAAGAATTTATTAGTAGAAACAAAATAGAAAAACAAACAAACAAACCAAATGAAACAGCACTGAAAAGATGCTTTTGACAGGCATAGGAAGAGGAGACAGTAGTGCTGCACAGTGGGAGGCAACTGCTTTTTCAAGAAGATGGGAGGCAATATGTTTGAAAACCAGGTTCAAAAAGCCATTAGTTTTCATGTGAATATCTTGGAAGCACATTCTTGCATATAAAATCTGACCAGAAACTGCAGAGAAATGCAGAATCACTGAGAATTTCAGCAAGTAAGGTAGGGTAGCTTAATAGGGGATTTTTCCCTCAAAATTTTTTACTGTCCAGGACAGGTTGTTTCTTAGGCTAATCATCACAGAACCAAAATTCATGTCTGAGTGACTCCCCCCAGAACCGACTACTTTTCAGTTTTTCCCTGTTAAAGAAAACCAGGTTTATGAATGAAGTATAAAGAATTCAGAATAGATGCTTTTGAATTTGAAGCGGGTTTCCCAAATCTGAACAACATCATCTTGTAAAACTGCACTGTTCAGAAAAGTTTTTCAAATCAGCCTGGTGTACTCAAGATTTCACAGTCCACCATGACAGGAGTCTGTACTCAGTGTTAAAAAAAATGTCTGGATTAGCCTAAATTGGAGTTTACTTAGTGTTGATTTTTACAGTTTCTGTTTTCCAGGGAAAACATTTCATTTCAACTCCATAAATCCTGCTCATACAGCCAGCACTTGTGGGAGGTCTCATCTTGGCCAAGTATGTGCCGTGTAGCTGACATTCATACGGCAGCAAATCTCACCAGGGCTTTGGGAGGGAGATCTTTACATCGTCTACAGCCTGTGGGCTTTCCGTATTTAGACAGAAGAAAGGCACAACCGCAGGCTCAGCCTTGAGGAAGAAGCTGGGAATGTTTTTGCTCAAACTGTCTAGCACTCCAGTCAGGCAAAGCAAGATTTTTGGTGAGTCACAGTGATGCAAGCTGTAACTGAGCAAGTAATCTGAAAGACATCGTTACTAATAACAAAAAGCAAATACTATCGAATGAAGTTTTCCATGGCAACTAGCCTAGTCACAAAATACCCACAATATTTCAAGTTAAAATACAGCTGAGCAACTAAATACAGTTTTACTTTGTAGTCTACCACCCAGTCACAAATAGGCATAGAAGTGCACAGAGAAGATACAGAGGGTTCTCATCAGTTCATTAGAAACACTAAATCACTTCTGTAAAGTCAAAACTTCCTTTCTTCTAAAGCTGGAGTATCTTTCCTCTAAATATATTTCCTCTAAATGGGAAAAAGGCAAAAGCAAGTGAACACATATAAATAAACCAATATTTACAGAATTTCCTAATATTGCTCTTCTAGAATAAGGTGAACCAAAAATTGCTGCCAAAATAACCCAATGCAAGAGCATCAGCAACACAGCAGTATTAACTCCCAGCAACATGTAATTAGCACTTACTACTCTGGTCCTCCTATGTGAAAAATCTCATGGTCTAGGGAAATGTGTTTTGGGGTCTATTTTCTACTATTGTTCATAACCTTACAGCTTTTATTTTTATTTTCATTTGAAAGCTTCATTGTGGACCTTGTTCAACCCCTTGTACTACAGATTTGCTTATGGCTGATCTGTGCTTTTGAGAGAACTGGTGAAATCAGACCTTCAGCTGAATATAAAGACTATTAGTGTTCAGCTTTCCCACCTTTTTTCCTCAGGTTTGTCTTTCGTACTTCTATAAGTTTACTTTTTTTATTTGATTTTCTGTGTTTGCACCCAGTATTTGGTTGTGGATAATCTTTCTTCTTACACATCTTTGGCATTTTCTGCTAGTAGGCCTACATAAAGGATCGTCATTTAATTTTTAAGACAGCGGTCTTAATTTTTAAGACCCTAACTCATGTTCTCAGCCTACCATTCTGATTTGCTTACAAGGTGCTTAGTGCTTTGTGTTCTGCATTTCATATTCATTCTGTGATGCCAAATCTATGCTGTATTTAGGTCTGGCATTAGCTCTCAGTGCAACAGGATTGTAATAGTGTCTAACCCCACAGTCAAGGCAAATTGCAAAGCAATTTCAAATATTGCACCCTAAGCCTCGATCTGTCATCACTGTTGCTCCTGTCATTGTTTTCCTTTTCCCTCCATTGGTAAGCCTGTTGTTATTGCAATTTGAGATTTCACATGGCCCTCTAAGGCCCTCCATCCACACCCCTACCCTCAAGAGCGCTGAAAATATAAACTAATGTGTAAACAATACTAGAGCCATCACCAAACCAAAAAATAAAAAGCTAAGAACTCTAATCCTAACTTTATCTTTGACTTTTTCTGGACATGGTGTTAAGCTCTCACATTTGTTTCTGTTCCCTGGTCTATAATGGTCTAAGAGATGCCTTTAAGTTCTCTTGGAGTTGAGAATATTAACATTATCAAAATTTATTTCTCCCTTTGTTCTTTTTCACAAACTGCAACCAAATTCATTCATTATTCAGAATGATTCACAGTTTCCTTCAGTGACTAATTCTTAACCAACCCATAAATCTCAAATACTGAAAGAATAGTACAGAAGCAAATATGCTGTCTGAAACTCTTTCCAGGTTGGTTAGCTCCACAAGCAAATCAATTAAAAAAGACAAAAGAATCTCAAGTTTTATAGATTTTTTTTGGTGGAGAGCAAGATCAGAATGCTCAGGGTTTTGTGGCATGACTAAGCAGTTAGTATATTATTTCAACCCACTGCAGATGTGGTCCTCTTTTTCCAGACAGCCTCTACCCCAAATCAAGGTGTAAGATTTTTTTTTGGGGCTATTTCCATCTGATGGTTATCACCCCATGACACTTGATCTTGAAATGAAATAACTGAAAGTGAAAACTACACAGATTCCAAGCAGTATTTTTAAGAAAAACACACCCTCAGTAATTAACCAACAGATTTATTCAGCACAGCATTTTTCCCCTAGGTACCAATGAATCAACAAAGTCCAGATGCTGCAGTCCCGTCTTCGTCCAGACCATGCAGACATCACTCCACCAGGCATTAGCAGCACAACAGGTCTCTGAAAGTATGCTGCTTTCTAAGATAATGCTAAGATGGGATGTCTACAAGTCTGATGAAGGACAAAGTCAGAATTCACAGTGACCACAGTAGACTTTGAAAACATGGTCTAAAAAAAAAAAAAAAAAAAAGAAAAAGAGGCTTCAGCTCAGTTAGCTGATTGTACAGCTCTGTAATTTGGGGGAATAACCATTTTCACAAACAGGAAATACCATAGGTAAAGGACTGACAAGGTAACAAGTCTTCAAGACAGATTTCAGGAATTGCAACAGACTACAAACTGCAGGTGAATGAGCAGTGAGATGCTATTAGAAAATATAATTTTTTTTTTTAAGTCAAATACTAGAAAAACATTTAAATGGCAAAAACATTATCAGACACCAGAATTTTTTCACTTTTCTCAGCACTACTAAGACTAGAGTTCAAGTCTAATGCTCAGTTTTAGGTACTGCACTTCAAAAATCATGCGTATCAAATTGGAGACAATCCAGAGTAGAGAAGAGGGAATGAAAAGGCATCTGCAAAACACAAGCAACTAAGACTAAAATATTTGGGTTTGTTTAGTCTAAAATTGAAAAGACTACATGAGCCCGGGGTGCAGAAAGGTGGAGAAGGACAAGGCTTGAGGTAAAATGATGACAGTCTTTAAATATGTAAGAGGCTAATTCAAATGGGAAAGAAAAAAATCCTATACACTCTTTTCTAGGGTGGCAACAGCAAATAAAATAGGCTTGTCGTGTAAGAAGAGAGACTGAAGTTTAACTTAATGAAAAAAATTATGAAGTCTAAGATAGGAAAGTACTATGATATATGTCAAAAGGATAGGATTTCTAACTGAAAAACTAAAGTTTTTGAATGAAAAAATTAAACAAATACCCTTCTAGAGTAGATGAACTTTTCTAGTCCTTTACAGTATTCTTTTCTGTCACAAAGATCATCTGTGCTACACAGACAATCTCTTGTGGCCTCATAAACTGACTTCACTACAGTTCTGTGCCTGTATTTGACTTCATTTATTTGCAAGTATTTAGCTACTTATTAAGCCCTTAGGTCAATTACATAAAGAAATTTTGTAAAAAATGTGATAAAAGAAATGCAATATGTATTTCTGAAGACAACAGGAACATGAGCTAATTAAGTAAATGTTCAAGACATCTACTTTTATTCCCATTGCCCATATAGTTATCACAAATTGCATGCTATGTTATCAGTCTGTAATGAGAATTGTAATAAGTTACATTTCTCAGGGTTGTTTGACATGTGAACGTATAAAACATAGCCTCTTACTTTGATATACCAGCCTCCTCAAAAGTTCATGCCTCAGTAAATCTTTCAGCATAAATTAATTCCCAATCCACTCCCCTCCCTCCAGAAAAAAACTCTTTGTATGGAAGAAAAACTACCTTTCTGACATTTTAATGCATACCTCTTTCCTGAGACAGATTATTTACTCCTGTATCAAGAAAATTTGCAGCAATATTCTTTGTATCCAATGCCATAACAAAGTTCAAGGAACAGAGAAGACATTACTGACTTGCAAGATTGTCATGACAGCCACCAAACACAAATTTTGTATCTGTTCTTTAACAAGGATATACTGGATGGAAAATAATGAAAAGAAATCTCAAGTATCTGATAAATCTTTTACAGCATGTCAACTAAGTCACCTTGGCAAGAACTGAGGAGATCAGAGCTCTGCTCCTGATTCTGACAACAATCAAATTATCTTGATCAGTATTTTTCACAGCACTTCTTCTCTTCTTGTATTTCATTAATGCAGATTACATAAATCCTTCGGAATACTTTTTTTTACAGGTATGTAAAGTGACAATTTAGTTGAGTTCAGCCAGGCACTGCAGTAATGCCACTGAATAATTAATTGTTAGGGTATATAGAGAACCCTGTGAAGATATACAGGTAGTGACCTCCCATGGATTCCAAACATTAACAGCACTGACTATTCCTTAAAACAAAAACAACAGGAAAATATCAAAACTGCTAATCTTTGATTAGCATGACATGGCAAAATAAAGACTTATTGATTACTGTTCACAAGAGCCCACAGGGCTTCTGGATTAAATATTGATAATTCTTTCTACAGACAAACACAGTTATAACTATTTTTCAGAAGATGGTAGTGGATCAATACTTATTTTACAGATACTTGTTATGCTAATCTCTTTACAGTCATATTCAATGAGCAACAGGTATTGATCATCCATAAATTAATACACTACCTAGTAACACCCAGTATATATGATACTTAATATATTTTACTTATAACTTACTTGTTTGGTAAAGTTACTTTAAAAAAATTAAAGAGGAAGGGGAGGAAAAAAGAAAAACTTGACAGCAACTTCTGGCTGTGATTCACCCCTGGTTAGGGAGTAACAATGCAAGTAGTCATTGGGAAAGGCAGAGCAGCTGCTTATGGGTCTGATAGACCCTAGGTGAAATTCCCACTGAAACTGGGAGCTTGCATAAACTTATATAAGACAAGGACTACCCTATTAAAGCTTAAACTCTGGTGCCACTAGTCATCACATGGAATAGTCTGGACAAAACATAGCCTATGACACAGAACAACAGCAATTTTTGATGGCTTTACTTTTGTTTGTTCACTCTTCTTAGTTCTGAAGTGATCACCAGTTATTCTCTAGTCCCTGTAGCTAAGAAACTGAACAGGTTAGAGTACCCATTGCATAACTTTCCTTTGGAGCCTCCCACTTCAATCTAGTCTGTTGGCTTCAGGGCATAAAGAGCCATGTTTGCTGTTCTTAGAATAATGGTTTTGACTGTCATAAGTAGAGTCAATAGAAATTAGATCATCATATTTCACAGCTGCAGGCTTAGAGCAAATACTGCTTTTCAGCCATCCCTATGCTCTCTTATCCTCAAGCAGCCAAATAAGGTCAGAACTGATAAAATAAGAGTAGCTGGCTTCCTGTTACAGCCACTGACTCATGAAAACTGTACAAACCCAAAGGATTCACAAAATGACAAAGAAAAAATAGATGGGTTTTTTCTGGAGGAAGAAAATTATACTTAAAAAATTACAATACATTGTTTTATTTCTTTTTAAAAAATAATTTCACGTATTTTTGCAAAGATATTTATTTTCAGTGCTTTAGTCATTTTCACATTCAGGCTGAGGAAGAAATTACATATAGAGCCTTGGAGTTGAGTCAATGAGACTGAAATGTCCTGCCAGGCTGGAGGAAGTAAGGGTTCCCTTTTGAGTTCTATCTCATTCAATTCACAGCACATTGTTCATTCCAACTGGTGTAAAAGCAAACAAACTATAGGTGTTTTGTGATGAATTCCTAATACATGACTTCTCTAATTCTTTCATGTACTTTTTTCCCCATAGTTCTGGGGCTAAGTTACAGCTTCTGTGAATACATATTAGTCAGGACAGGAGCTACCCCCACTTGTTCTAAGTAGTTTCAATTTAATATACCCAAGTGTAATTTATTAAAAGGCTAGAAGGTTTCCATCTGGGTAATTACTTTTTACAGGTATTAGATCCTAAAGACCTAATTTCTTCTCTAGTCTTATTATGTGTTTTTATAATACTATAGGTCTTCTGAACATTTAAAAGTTTCATGGGTTCTGTAGTATCTTCAAGACATAGAAAAGTGATTGGCATTTTCTGTCTGTGTGACAACCCTAATTGTTGCTTTTACTGTAACTAATATGGTTGTTATTCTATTTATTTCCATTAACATTGCTTCTCACAGTGCTGTTATTTGACTGTAATCCTCAGATAAATAGTCCAAAAAGTGCTTGTGAAGAAAGGCAAACAGAGTAACAGAAAGTGCTAGTTTGGAAGTAAACCAGCAGAGGAATTGACCTCACACAAATATATTGTGAGAGATTCCTAGTAAGAACTACAATTTAATAGGAAAAATTGAAGTAAAGGCAATAATACAGAAATGCCAGCTTAAACTGACAGAGTCAGAACACAACCTGCCACCATGTTGGTCAGGGTGGTGATAGGAGTTCAATTATATGGTGGTTGCAGTCTCCTTGGAGTGATGGATGTGGTCTGGTTGCAGTGGTGATCCTGAAGAAAGGTCTGGTGTGTCTGGAGGTCCAGTGGTGGCTCTCGCGCTCTCCTCCTCTGGGAATCCAGTGGAAGTGGTGGTCCAGTGTTCCAAAGACTCAGCTGATATGCAGGTAGGAATGTTCAGTTCCTCCCCTCTGGGGAGGGCATCTCACAATGGGATGATGTAATCTTATGAGTCACTCCTGGAGACCTTGATGGCCCATTAGCCGAGATAGTCACCCAAATGGTGTTATCAGGGCTGAGTCATGCTGAAGATAAAGAGCACTGTCCTTCCTGTTCTTAACAGTTTATGGAGATGGTAATAGAATACAAACTTTTTGGCTACATCTTCCATGTAACCTAAGACAGAATTTCACTCTGGTCTGTAAAGAATTTGGAGTCAGCCCTTGGAAAAGGCATTTGATCTCATATTTGTACAACAGAATCTCCTCACCTCATACCTGAGCCTACATAAAGCATGTTTCCCATTATGTGCAGCACAGAAAAGAGGTTTCTTTGCTAATCTAAACAGTTGAGGAGATGTCAGCAGTTCTGTGAGGCAAAAACAGCTAAGTGACCTTTTCTGGTTGAAAGTTTGCTGCCATGCTGTGTACCAACAATTCTGCAAACACAGCCAGAATTGTTGTGATTAAACTAAAAGCAGAAAAGGAAGCAAGAGCCAGCTGGAGATACTGAGAACCTTCTGCTAGGTGATAGAGACATCCACAGACTGACATATTCCAGCCTTCAGCAGTTGAAGGCTGCACACAGGCCAGCATGAAGTATTACATGTTGACAGAGCATACTTCTTCAGATTTCATCTCAAACCTGCCAAGCAACTGAGATCTGCAATGTGGGCTGAATGGGTACACTCGATCTAAAGGACAATAGCACACTTGTGAACAGAGGGGTTTAAGAGGGCTTTAAGCCAGGAGTCTCAAGTTCATGGGATGTTTCCATTATCTCTGTGTATGCTCTGTGAGTTGTTGCTTATTAACACTTTCATTAGAGGTACTCCATTTTGAAGCATCAACATGTACTTGGCGGAAGTAAACACATGCTGACATCTTTGACTTTAAACTGTGAGTCAAGAACTAAATATGAATATTAAGAAGCAGCTCTATGTCATTAAGTTGCCCATTTAGAACACTTTGTGAACAATTCAACAATCCTCTCTAATAGATCATGCTTCAGTTGTAGCTTTTCTCAGCTATTCATCACAGAGGTACCTCACTGCACATTTCTTTGGACCATTTCATCTAACAAGTTAGCTGTCCTCAGTTCACTTTTGAATTGCTCACATAGCTCCTTCCATGTTTCTGTCTTTGGCCTCACTTTTCAAGAAAATGAAATCTGAATTATCCGTTCTAATTGCGGGAAATTTAATATTTCTCTTGCAAGCATTAGTATTTCTGAATTAAAACTAGCAAAAAGCACGGAAGAATAAAGACCAGATGAGAAGGCATACAGAAATTCTCAAGAATCTGCAATGTTGTGTTTTCATCAGCTTCTCTAAACCATCTGAGCCAACACAGAGATATTTTAATGGATATAAAAAGAGGGATCAGGTCTCAGATGTATCACTAGATTTTATCTTGTCTAGTATTCAGGCATGGGTTTAAAGCCTAATCAACATCAGGATTTTGTTTGGCTTCAGCAGAATTAAAATTTTACAATGGTACTTTGAAGCTTTGCAGTTAAACTTGTGGTTTAGCACTGTGAAAATCCAAGCTCTGTTCTGCCCAGCTCAGCTCAGTTCCTGTCTGAGCTCCAGCAAGCCCCTGAGCTGCCCTCCACCTTGGCACACTGCCTGGTTTGAGACAGAGTCTGCCTTGTTTGTTCAGTACAAATTCCTGAAACCCAAGATTCCCACTGTGTGTTTTCTATCGCAAGGGGACCCTGATGTTGGTTGGAACCTCATAAATCTAAAAAAATGCACATTCTCCTGCACAGTGAAACCTTACAGACATGCTGTCCTTGTAAGGTATTAGCTTAGAGACATAAACTGGAAAAAAAGATCTCTCTGAGTTTACAGAAGTAGAAATAGATTGTACAAGTGACTGTGCAACCAGAGAAGTGAATCTTTCAATTCGACTAAAATTAGGAGGGGGGCTTACCTCTCGAGTTCCCATTTTAGAATATTGCTATTTTAAAATGCAATCTTTCAGTACTATTTGTTAGGTAAGACAAGGGACAGCATTTCTGTCTTACATGTATCACTTGAAGTATGTGTTACTACCAAAAAAAAGAAGAGGTAAAATGGAAAAGGAAAAAAAAAAAAGCACGGAGGTTTTCAATTGATAGTGTTAAGGGTAGGTGTGGGAGGAAGATAGGCTGCAGCCTCATTGGTTATGTTTTTAAGAAGTGACCATACGTAAGCGATTACAACAACACATCCTGAAGACCATATCTGATGGTATATACCATATACCACATATGATTTACAAATAGTATATGGTTCTATGCTTTTAGTCTGCCTCAGATTTCGAACACCCACAATTTCTTCTAGAGCAGATAAAGCCATATTTTCAGGATATGAAGAATTAAAATATTAATTCAAGAAGGTAATATTTATAAATTCTTCATGTCGGAATTAATTAACATTATAAAGTACGAGGAGGAAGTTGATAGTAAAAGTAATCCCTTGGAGCTAACAAGAAGTCAGACTTTGTCACTCCACTAAGAAAGTCAGTAAAAATGTTCTCATACACTTAAAGATACTGTCTGAAGGCTGGCAAACTAGCAAAGGGGAAGGTAATCACAATACAGCAGGAAATGGATCTTCAATTTTTGTGGATTATCTGTAAACACCTTCAATACTGCTATCTCCTCTACAAAACTGCAGGAAACGTCTAAGAAAGGTTAATCAACTCAGCCAAGGTTGAGAGGATGCAGAAATAGACCTTATGGCATCTGATTGTCTGTCAGCTGATCTATACATTTGATATTATATCAGCTTACCGGAAAAATCGTCTGAGACCATTGACCTAGACAGAAAACACTAAAGTTCTTGAGAAGCATTTCAAAACAGGCTTTGCTCTGCTCTTGGGTAGTTTGAGAATTCCGTGGCAAGAACCTTAAGCACTATAATTTGGTGCCAATAAGTTAGACTTGTGATAAAAATAACAAAAATTTAGATGTTCGTTGCGCAGATTAACTGAAAAAATTAGCTCAGTTACATGATGTTTTGTCCAGCTTTACACTCAGGGCTCTTAATTCTTTAATCTTTCCTTGACAACTAGACTGGAGAAGCAGAGGCCCCAGATCCCACAGAGAATGAATGTCTCTATGGTATATTTGTGGGGATGTTACTGGAGTATCTCTACTAAAAATTTGAGAAAAGTACCTCACAGGTAAAAGAATAACTCTAGTTTTCAACACTGCAAAAGCACACGGTGCTGAATAAGTCATTTCTAGGAAATCAAGCCCAGAATATGTGGCACCATAAACAGCAGCTCAACAGAAGCTCACACATCATCAAACATCTTTCACTGGTGGCCTCAAACCTGACTAAAACCTCTGGAGAGTACCACGCCATAACTGAAAAGTATGTTCCTCAGCAAGGCAATATGGATTAACCTACAGGAATTTTGTGGAGAGATGAAACATATGAAAAGTCTAACAAGGGTTGGAATTAAATTAAATTTGTGGCAAACTATTGTTTTGTGTGACAGGGAATTAACAGCAAGGGATCCTAATATCAGAGATGCTGTTGATTGGAAAAAAATATGATTGGAATAGTTGAACTGTAAATGTAAGAAAAATCTAAGTGCTAGAAAAATCCCAAGACCAGACTCACTGGAGAGATGCCATCTGAGGGTTCCTTGGGCTGAGGTTCAACTGGCTTTTCTTTATTGAATAAAGGCCCTGAGAAGCTTCCGATAAATTTGAGAAAAGCCACTCAGGCAACAAAATAGGCAACGAGGCCTCTGTGAACTGTGACCATGACTGATACTGCACAGTTAGATGGTAGCAATAAATCCTTGCATCAATATAGTAACTGGTTTACTTAGTACCCAATTTGCAGCCACATTTCAAATCTCAGCCTAAGAGTTACATCTGGGGTAGTATGTGGTCACTGCATAAAATAAAATGTGTTGAAGTTCTTTCATTTACAAAGCATAAAAAAATTAAATATTTGGTTCTGGTTTAATAATGACACATTATTGGTCTGAATATAGAAATTTCTGGACATATTTGTCAAATTTCCAACAGCTAAAGGGACAGGTTCAGGCCTTTTCACATACCTTTTTTTTTCTGCTTAATTCCCAAGACCATTCTCTCTGACACAACAAAACTGTAAATGTAATTCCAAATGGTGAAGAACTGAAAAGCTTGGAGAATATTTGCAAATCTAAATTTTAAGCTCAATTAAATGAATTGGTTTATTGGGCTTTATCACCAACAAACACTTAAATACAAATTTGCTTTTGCAGGCAAACTAATTAAAAAGGCAATAAAAGAAATATGAGAAGAAATAAACTTATGACTGCACATTAAACACCTTCCACCCAAACAAAAACAAGGATGGAAATTACCCTACAGCGATTTGCACAGTTTGGCTGTACAAACAGCTCTTCTGGCCTCTGAGCCTCTGAGTGTTTCCCAGAGTACAGAGATTTCACTGAGAGGAGCACAGGTGAAATGAAGAGCCCACAGGACAGAGAACAAGTGAAAGAAAATTATTTAATTTGTACAAAAATTCTGCAAATCTACCATTTCATCTTAAAACAAATCATTTTGAAATGCAAAAGGAGAAATCAGGAAAAAGAAGGCATTTAAATTTAATTAAGCTACCAAAACAGCATGAGAGCCATGAAAAATAGCATAGGTCAGAAAACTCTGCAAGAGGAGTCTGACAAACTGCCATAATGAACGGGAATTGAACTTTGTCTCTTGATTCCAAATACATGATCCATCACAATCCTGCCTGTCATCTGGTGAGGTCAAGAGTCTCTGTGTTCAGTTGTTAATTTTCTACCCCTCTTCGCTTCTAACAGGAGTTATTTAAATTGATGTTGTGTTTACCCAGGCACAAATGATAACCATCAAAACATTTTCATCCTGATAGGTTCATGCATGTGGTATGGAAGACTAATTTGCTGCAAGTAATGCTGTTTATAAAAGTTAACATTTAATAAAATCCTCTGAGTGACGTATAGACTATCAATACTTTGTGTGCTTCTAGGAAAGTGCAATCAAGAAATTAACAAAATGGGCTCTGCTCAAGAAGGAACAAAATGCTCATAATGCAGGCATGGAATAAGCTGTTTTAAGATATAAAAAAAATCTTTTCTGAGCCTAAGTGTTCCAGCTGATGGCAATGATCTTGTATTAAGAAGTTTTACATGGTGTATTGGGTTTTTGTGGCAAACGTTTTGTAGCAGGGGGCTACAGAGGTGGATTCTGTGAGAAGCTTCCAGAAGCTTGCCCTGTGCCCAAGACAGACCCACCACTGGCCAAGGTCAAGCCCATCAGCAATGCTGGTACTGTCTCTGGAATAATGTATTTAAGAAGGGGGAAAAAGCTGTGCATCAACAATCACAGAGGGAGAAGGGAGAAGTACAAGTGAGAGCAAGAGCCTGCAAACATCAAGGTCAGTGCAGAAGGAGGGGCAGGAGGTGTTCAGGTGCTGGACCAGACGTTTCCCTGCAGCCATGGTGCAGCCCATGGTAAAGCAGCTGTGCCCTGCAGCCTATGGGGGTTCACAGCAGAGCAGAGATCCACCTGCAGCCCGTGGAGGACCCAACTCTGGACAAGGTGCACGCACCTGAAGGTGACTGTGACCACCTGGGAAACCTGTGCTGGAGTAGGCAGGACCCATGGAGAGAGGAGCCCGGGCTGGAGCAGATTAGCTGGCAGGACTTGTGACCATGTGGGGTCCCATGACAGAGCAGCCTTTTCCTGAAGGATGGCACACTGCGGAAGGGATCCACACTGGAGCAATTTGTGAAGAGCTGCAGCCTGTGGGAAGGGCTCACACTGGAAAAGTTCATGGAAAACTGTCTCCTGTGGGAGGGACCCCATGCCTGTCTCCTGTGGGAGGGAGCAAGGGAAAAATGTGAGGAGTCCTTCCTCGGAGGAGAGGGCAGTGGCAGAGACATTGTGATGAACTGACCACAACCCCCATCGCCTCTCTGTCCCCCTGTGTCGAGGCAGAGGAAATCATGAATGAAGCTGAGACAGGGAAGAAGGGAAGGCGGCGGGGTGAAGGTGTTTTAAGATTAGGTTTATACTTCTCATTATCCTACTCTGACTTGATTGGAAATAAATTAATTTCTCCAAGTTGAGCCTGTTGTGCCCACAACAGTAACCAAGTGAGTGATCCCTCCCTGTCCTTATCTCAATTCACAAGCCTTTGGCTATATTTTCTCCACCCCATCCAGCTGAGGAGCAGAGGGATAGGTGGGCACCTGGTGGCCAGCCAGGGCCAACCCACCACACATGACAATTAAGTGTTAAAACAGACAACTTACTATTTTAAATAAGCAAATCAGCTGCTGGGCAGCAGCAGGTAGCTCAAAAAACCGAATTAACAGTGGCATTTTAAATTTATAAAATCATTTATGTCCCAGAGGATCTCAAAACCTTTGGGAAGCATTTTGTTCATTACACGAGGAAATACAGCTCCAAGGATACCTTGTATACCCTTCATAATTAGCAACAAATAAAACTAGATCATAAGCAACTTCTGTGTGTTTTGTAAATATTGGCATGTTTAGCTCTAAATAGCTTTAGTTGCACAGCTGTAAATTTAGTAAACTCATCTTAATCATGAAATACATAATGAGTAAAAACACTTAATTAGTATATCTCCCTCAGAAATTATTTACCTAATGAGATGTAATTGCAGTGAATGCCATTTAATTGGAACACTATTAGCATATGTTCCATACCATGGTACTTAGCCATTACCAAGGACATTCTGTGGTGGTTAACCAGGTGTTAAAATTACTGCAAAATTTTAACTTTCCACCCACTGATATACAAGTCACCAAAAAAATAACAATTTATGTGAGCAGAATGTGATTTCTGTTCTTGCATTTCTACTCAATTTTACTATTTTCTGTCAGCTCTTCCCCTAATTCTAAAATCAGAGACTTAAAAACTGAATGCTAGAAGTATTTGTAATTTCTTCCATTTGAGCAAACACTCTAAATTCCTACAGGCAATTACAGAACTTATTCACACAGTCATAAAAATTGCACATGCAAATGGAACATGGGTCCCAAGTCTTCATAGATGATTATTCTCAAAATATCTTATAACCATAAAAAACACTTAATTAGGACTCCAGGATATCTAATTAGATTTCCCGATTACCAAAATACAAATGTACCCCAAATCAGCTGTAAATCTGGGAGAAAAAAAGGAAAAAGATTGGCAGGCATGTTGCCTTATCCTCTCTCTGCCTGCAGCTGCTCCATGATGAGCTGACAGCTGAGCAGCGCCACTGTTCACTTAGAGGACTGTGACAGGAGACAAGGTGATGGGGTCACCAGTTCACCCAGCAAGGGGGCAGAGGCAGGCCAGGCAAGCACCCTTCTGAAGCAACAGGGCACTCACTGACAGCTGGAGGTGACATGTTTTCTCGTGAACTAGTAGTAGTTTAAAGACACTCTGCCTCCAAAATGCATTTTGAATTCACATTTATTCATCTAGAGACAGAATCTTAGCCCATTTCTATGTTTTTACCCACAGAATAGACTACTCAAGAAACTGCACTGCAGGAACTGCTGAAATAAACCCAAACTCACCCACTCTCTCTGCTACGCTACATGGTGATCTCAAAATAGTTTTCCAAAAGCTAACTGGTGTTGTCAGAGCTCAAATGACTCTTATCTAGCACATATGGCTGTATCTATGCCATGCAGCCACTGCACTATAAGCAGTCATTTGGATCTCTCAAGGCCAAATCCTCACTCAATTATTATGGCACTAGAGCTCACCAGGTGTCTGGAGCAGCAGTGCTCCAACCAGGCTGCCCTGAGAACCATTAAGGTGCACATAGACCACAACTACCTCAGCTCATTCTTGGGCAGTGAGAACAAGTAGCCAGCATTGAAAAACCTTGGCGTATGAAATCTAGCTTTACCAAGCTACATCTTTTGACAGGGTGCATCAAGGGCAGAGGATGGTACATTGCCCCATAGACCCCACACAGGGCTGTTACTGTGAGCAGGCAGTTACTGTGAGCACACAGAAACACAGCTCAGAGCCACCCCTGCTAGCCGAGTGTCACAAAGATCTCCTTTCAGTATTCGAAAGTATGGATAATAGACCCATGGGATGTCAGTTGTCCTACCTTCTGTTCTCCTCAGACCACCCTACCCGCTTCATGAACAAACACGTGAAGTTCATACCTATGGCAATTTCTCCTTGCAGTCACAGTTGAGTTTGTCCATCTCCATCATCCAAAATCCATAGCCAGTACTACTGAGTATAAAGGCAGCCACTCTCATGTGAGACGGCTTCTTGGGGCCAAGAGCTGGCTCACAGTGTATCTTCTAGATGAAAGCAGGCAGAGAGGCAGGAAAGGAGGCATAGGCTTGGCACTGCCCTTGCTTAGAGAATGTCTCTCTCTTATCCATTTCATAATCACCACCATATGCCAGGAACAGGGCCAGATTTCCTAATCCAATTTGCTGCTGAAGCAGAAGGCCCACTTTCTTGTCCAGGGATATCTTCAAAGTGCTCATACAGAAGTCAAGGGAGACTGCTACAAATATGTCTGTAGGAAAGAGACAAAAGCTCCCTTCAAAATAATTTGGATAATGTTCTCTCCTGGATCAGGATGTTCTGAATGCACGTGGTGATTGCTCCCTCTAAATAGGACAGGCCTTGTTGCAGAGGGAGTTATGAACTTCACTCATAAAAGAAAAGCAACAATATATTTTAATGATAAAAAAGTTTTGAGTTAACAAAGTGCAATGGTAAATGCAACAGTGGTTTAATGGCAAGGCGTACTTGACTATTTACTGTATAGAGAACAGAGTCAGACAAAACTCTCAGTGAGAGCACACAGGCTTATGTGTGAGGAAAGACCATACCAGACCTACATTGAAATATTTCAAAAAGCCAGATCTCACATGAACTCAGCTCTACACAAATGAAAACTGAGGATTGACTCATGATGTTAAAAGCATTCCTGTGCCCTTTGGGGTTGCTCTGTATTACCCAGGAAGAAAAACTGCCTGGACAGATGGCCCTCAGATGATTGCTCTAGGGCCCAAACTGGACTACATATTATGACAGGAGACACTCTTTTCTGCCCATTGTGATTTCTACATGACAGCAGGACACTAGAGTATCTTCTTTGCTCTCAATCCCTGCAAATGGGAAAATAAAATTTCATTTTGTCATGCAAATTATGCAAGATATTTTTCTGGCATAGGTTAGGTGTGGATCACTTTTATACGTGTTTTGCCTCTTGACAAGGTGCTCTGGTGACCATTACAAACTGCCACACAATCGATCTGCAAAGGGCTTTATTCTTACAGATCCAGTGCAGTAATCTAGGCCATCTTCCCCAGGGATGTCAGGCTCAGCTGACCTCAAAACAAGCACTTCTTCCATGGGAGCAGTGGGGTAGATTCCCCCATCTCCCTTCTCTGGCTACAAGGTACTGGTGTATTTTTTGCATAGATCAGCCTGACCCACAGAGATATGCCAAAAGCAGGAAGTTTGAGGCAAAACAAGTGTTAGACCTACTTTGCCAAGATCCCCAGGGGACAGATGTTACCCACTTATCTATCAATGTGCCATAGGGTGTAACTGGAGCAACCTCCAGGGTATGGGTATAAACAAGGTGATATTCTACTGAGCTGGCCCTTTAGGAGCAGCCTAACAGATCAGCATGAATGTAGATGTTAATGCTACAGATCACAAGATTTTCAGCATCCCTTAAGCCTTGAAGCCCATTAACAACCACAACACCCAACAGACCTTACAGTTCCTTTATTCTCAGGCAATATAAATGATGTGTGTTTAAGTAGATAGCTTTTTCTAGGAGCTGATAACATTGAACAGATGAGAAGCACTATGAAAAGCCCATCAGAGCACAGAAGAGGCACAGTAAAGAGGGAGTAAACATGTACTTGAATGATTGCCACTGCTCTCTGTGTCTTGTGCAGTTTTAACTACCCAGAGTAGTCACACAAAGTATGAATAGTTTTAGCTCTTTTATATCCTGACGTTCATGTCTCTGGGGAACTTCGGAGTGACTCAGCCTTCCCTTCTCCAGTGACATCCTACACAGAAATTACTTTGGGGATCCTTTCTGATTTGACTATGCCACAAAAAGGGTATCAGACACCTTAGACTGGGAAGTATTTCAGAAGTGTTTATATTTCTGGACTGGCAGCTTTCCAAGAGTGCCTGGGAGCACTCTTCCTGGAGGATGAGGGGAAAAAGAAAGCAAAACAGGGAGAAAGAGAACAAGTGTATTATGCAACACTCATAATCTCTTTCTACTGTGCTGTCTGCTTGTTTATCAGCAGCAAGTTTCCTAAGCAAGAAAAGCACACATGAAGAAAATCTTGCTCAAATAACAATCTGATTTCAAGTTTCAACACTCACAGTCAAGAAAACTGACAGCTACTGGTATTAATAAAGTAAAAGGCACACACAGCCATTTTTGAGTTTGGAGATACTTGCAGTCCACAGGATTACAGCAGGATTGGCAAAGTTCTTCAAAGAAAAACAAAACCAGCATTTATTTAGTACAAATCCCCCAATATCATTTGCTTGAATAAGATCTTAACAGTATATCTGAAATAATACATTTTCCATCAATGACTTTCCTGAAGAGAAAGTAACATAAACCACTTGAAGCACAGAGAAACATTGGAGAACTTAGCATCAAGTGCACAAGATTTTGTTGGCTCCACAAATTGTAAGTACAATAGTGAGCACAACACTGAACTCTTTTGCCCTGAGTTTCCCCATTCTTCTGTAAGGAATACCGATGCTTACAGAATTGCCAGTCTTCTTAGCATTCGATATTCATGATTGAACCTCCTGATGGGAGGCAAGGTGCTAGAACAAAAATATTAGGAATGCTTACTCACTGAGTATCAGAAAACATTGATGTTACACATTGTAATATTCTAGAAGTCCATTTAAAACTCTTAATCATGACATCAGAAAGATGTTCTGTGTTTTTTAGGTCTAGTTCATGCGATTTCATCCTTCAAAGCTATTATTTGGATTTGGTTTTCTAATGAACTTAAAAATGTACAGAATTTTGCTTTATTGGAGTCTAAAACCTCAGCTGTGTGAATCTGATGGACTTTGGAATAGTTCTGTGTTTAAGGCATAACAAAGACTGAGTGAAAGAAGACTGCAATATACAGTGGTCTTACTTAAATAGCATGATAGACAGGGAGAAATTAAAAAAGGGTTACCGCACTTATATCAAATTACTGTTTTCTCCTGAATATGTAGAAGAACAGCTCTAGCTAGAAGCCTCCAAAACCAAGACAGTTGTGTAAGTCATGTCTGCACCACACCAAGCATAGACAACAGTGAGTGAAAACCACACTGGCTTCAGAAGCCAATAGAGAATAACTGCTGTAGCACGTTTTATTCCACAGGCTGCAAGAGCCATTAGCTTGGGAACAGTGCCATGGTAACATAGATGAATAGGAACAAGCTTTTACATGCTTTCAGGAACAAGGCACCATACCCAAACAGTGCCATGCTGCACTTTGTGATCCTTATGTGCACTTGAAATCTATATACCTTTATACATAACAAAGGAGTTTGTTCCTACCAAAAAAAGGAAATAAAAAAGAAACAAAAAAAAAGGCAGGCTTTGGATCGTTCACTGGATGTTTTTAGCACAAAATATCGTGTTGGAATAGATGGAACAGAGTTTCACAAAGCTGCAAATGTACATTACCCCTAGGAAAAGATGCCCTCATTTTCCAGCTCCATCCAAGATTTTCTTCTCTTGTGGGTTCAGTAAAGAGACTGTTGCAAAGGAAAGACAAACCATTGTGGGAGATAAAACACACTTAAAATTTAAAGTGAGCAGGAGGGGCAGTCAACTACCTGCTGAGCTATACTTGGAAAGCTTTCATCTGAGTTCAGAGATAAAAGCCAGTACTCAGCCAGGCTTTTTTAACAAAGCAGCACTGATCCCTCAGCATGCTCATTCTTAAAAAAAAAAAACTGGTAGCAAAAAGGATCTCAGCTTCCAATAGAAATAGGAGCAATATAAAGCAAAGGGAGCTCTAATAAGGGTCCATGAATTTGGGAATTTTTTAAAGGTGCATTAGCAAATGGAGGCTTACTCCAAAGGTGTATGAAGGAACATTTTCTTGTGCCTTCTGTAGTGCATCCATGATAAATAGGACACTGATGTCAGCATAATTTGTTCTTTATGGCTCTATAGTTTGCTGTCTTTACCGTTCAAGAAAAGTAAATAAGTGTTGCATATATATGTTCATATATGTGTGTATGTACATATATATTTAACAACTGATATATCTCTGTGCATACATATATTAAAAGACTTCATATATTAATGCAGTCCTGAACGTAGAAAACTTCACATCCTGTAGACACACACGCAGATTGTAACTCTTCATAGGAATATCAAGCCATTCAGCTGGTGAAGTTTTGAAATTTCAAGTCTGTGGACCTTCATATAAAAAATATGCGCAAGTTTAAAAAATATTCCAGTGTCCTTTTTTTTTTTCTAAAATTAAATGTAATTTGGACATAAAAATCCTTGCACGGAAAAGATTATCATATGAGTCTCATTCTTCTCATATAGTAGATTAAACTTTCACAGCTCATAGAAACTGCACATACTTCTCTCTTCTTTTTAACCAAATGTGAAATAGTTTCCATTACTTGCATAGCAGGGGAAAATTTCAAAAATTTATACCATCACGAATGGTGATTTGTGCTATCACTTATGGGTGCCAAAAAGATGTTTGACACAATCCCAAAGAAGAAATGGATCTTCAATATGCAAAGACCTTGATTTCTATTACGACATTGTTCTGGAGAGCTAGAAGTATAAATTTTGAAATTATGATTTTGTTCTGTCTGAAAGCAGAACCACCTCTTTTAGAGGACATTCAGAGCCCTCTTCTTCTAAGTACGTCTGTAGGAGCCAAGGTATCTGCTGTTAGCCACAGAAATGGAAAATCCTCCCATTATTACTTCACAGTAGTGTAGAACTGCCATAAGGAATCTGCTGTTTCTCGTACAGAATATACAACGTAGGAAAGTATCAGATAGTGTGTGTAAACTTCAGTGGTTGACCAGAAAGTCATGATACAGTTTTGTTTCAGTATTCATTCACACTGTTACCAGTAACTGAGCTGATTACTCTCCCATTCTTCTTCTTGGTTAATATTTAACATGATCTTATAGAATAAGCATTGTGCGGTTCCATAGGCTGGTGGTTTTTGAAGAATGAGCATTGTATTAACCCAGCAGGTGTGCAAACAGTTCTTCACCCGGCAACAATAAAACAAACCCTAGAGCCAAAGCAGGAATTTGAACTACATTTGGCTTTGAATCTAACCTTTTACAGAGCTGAGACTCATCACTGCTTAGAACAGAGTGGGAGTTTTCAGTATCTCCATGTAGCCACTTTCATTGTTGCATGGTAAATTTTCAGCTTGCTGTCCGGACCAGAGGACTCCAGTGGAAGACAGGGTGATTTTAAGAGCAAAACATTCAAGATTTCAAGAGCCAACATTGAGCCCCCGTGGCTAAGAAGGCCATTGGAACCCTGGGCTGCATGAGGAGGAGTGTTGCCACCAGGCTGTGGGCAGGTGATCCTGCCCCTCCACCCAGCACTGGTGAGGCCACACTCGGAGTACTGTGCCCAGCTGTGGGATACTTAGTACAAGAGGGACACAGAGCTAGGGACAGAGTGCAGCAAACAGTCACTAAGATGATGAGGGGACTGGAATATCTCTGCTATGAGGAAGGACAGAGAGACCTGAGATTGTTCAGGCTGTAGAAGGCTCAGAGGAATCTCATGATGTTGTACACATGCCTGAAGGGAGGGCATTAACAAGACATAGACTCCTTCCAATTGCTCCCTGTGACAGAACCAGAGGCAATAGGCACAAACTGAAAGACTGGAGGTTCCTTTTGAATGCTGGGAAACACTTTTTTACTTGGAAGGTGACTGAGCACTGGCAAATATTGCCCAGAGATGTGGTGGAATCTCCATCCATGAGAGACATGATCTTGGGCAGCATGCTCTAGGGTCTCCCTACTGGAACAGGGGGGTTGATGACCAGGGAGCCAGATGGTCATCAGCAGGGAACCAGATGACCTCCTGAGGTCCCTTCCCACCTCAGCCACACCACAATTTTGTGTTTTGTTCAGGGAAAATAACAAAAGTAACAATATGAAAAGTTTCAGTTAAGGAAAAAAAAATCAGAAATAAATTTTAGGATTATTAAAAATAGTATCACATTTGTCAGAGTTCTTCAGTATGCTGACTGGAAGAGGCATAAAATTGCAATAATACATTACTAGAAATGGCAATTCAAATTGAGATAAGATCATTATCAGGTTCTATTTCTCATATTGTCTAAGAGAAAAAATAGAACCAGCACGTGGCACATAGCTAAATAGAAAAAACTGCTTCCTCCACACTATTTATCATTCTGACCTGCATGTTCTGTACCATGCTTCTGAACTGTATTTACAGACTGTACATAGTTATGGTCATACAATGTCTAATGACCTATCAAGACCACGTAGACCCAAAACAAAAAAGATTCCTGAACAAAAGGGAAGATACAGCAGCTGTACTTCTTCATTTGATATGGCCGCATGCTTCTGAACGCTAGTTCTCTTAACAGAATGGCTACCTTGATACAGTCTTTGGTGGCTAAGAAAACCTTCAGGACAAATAATTTCAATTGGAGAAATTAATACGAACCTCACGATATGCAAAAGGCAAAATATTCATAGATCTGTACTTTTATATTGAAAAATATGTAAGAATGGTCCGTGTCAACAGTCTCAAGACAATGTAATTATTTAACAGCCTAGAAGAGACAGAAATTTAACCAAAATATAAGAGATATGAAGGAAACTGCAACTTGTTATTTCCTTCCTAATAATTCAGTTTTCTCAAATATCTTTCCTGCCTGTCTGTATGCAGCATACTGCGTTTTACCAAGAAAATGATAAATTAACAAAGTCAACCTCTGACTTTTTGATCTGTCTCTTAGGGTAAGTGCATAAGCTGCTTCGGACAACGAGGTCATAATTCAATTGGAATCTTCCAACACTTTCTGCAATTCAAACACAACAAGTAAAATTATGATGCCAAGAGGCTAAATTCTGGCTGTTTAGATAAATCTGGATATCTCCAAAATAGCATCTGTTAAAATATTACAGAATACATAAATTATAGCACTGCCAGTAAGAATACATGAAAGAAGATCAGGAAGCTGTAAAGTAGGAAAGTGGGAAAATGAGAATTTAGATATAAACCCCAACTGATTTGAAAAAAAGAAAAGAGATAAAGAGAGAGGGAGAAGAGATTTATAAAGTAATGGGTTGACATAACTAAGGAAAAAGAGAATTAGGGCCACTCTCACAGTACATTATCTTATTTCATGCCTCAAAGTAGGCTGATACTGGAGAGAAAATCAGCCTCTGCAAACCAAACATTCCAACTAGCTCTCCTGTATATTGTACACACATTTGGTCTGAGAGATGCAGGACTCCAGCCCATAATCTTAATTTGCATCTGATTCCAAAACATATTCTGCTTGACTTTCACAGTCATTCTCAAGGAGGGCATGGCATCTGTTCAGTGTTAATGATCAAGGTAGCAAACTGCCTTTCACCAACAAACACAAAGCTTCCATTCTTCTCTTTAGGTCAGTGTTGGAGACAAAACACTTCACTGGCTAACCCCATGAAAACTAAGGACAGATCCTGTTGTGAAACTGACCAGTCACTTGCAAAGCTCTGCCCATTTTTCACCTGTGTTATTCAAGTTTTCAGAGGCAGTGCAGTCCTCATTTTGACTTACAGGAAGGAGGAAATCCAGTGAGACCACAAACATTTGTGCATGCGCCCGTAAGTCTGACACACCACAAGAAAATGTAACTACTTGGTAGCAAACAGGACTGAAATCCAGAGGCTGACAGCTCTGGAAGCACATTCCCAAATGTACTCCCAGTCACTCGAAGCTCTTAAAATTCCAAACTGCCTCCAGCAGTGCTGCAGGCTAGAAACACTTAAGACTTATACAGGTGCTAAGGGCTGTAAACACAGATCTAGATCTTTTCCATGCTCTGTGCTGATTGCCATCAGCACCTGTCCTTGAGGGCAAAGAAGCCCTAAAAGCAGCCATGATGCCCCAAGACATGACAATTTAGGACATTTCATAGGATAAACAATCTTAGGAATATTCTTAATGCAGACAAGACAATAATGCAAGGAAAAATAAAGCGAACCTGCATAAATCTGTGGAAATTAATTTACTCACCTTCATATTGTTTGTCACAGCACATGTGATATGGACCAGTCATGATCAAAACTGAAAAAATATCACACAGTTTTCCTATAAACACCCTGCAGAAACTCAGTACCACTTGGGCACTGCACAGGTGTTCTTCAATTAATACGACATGACTTTCCTCTGGGAAATATTTAAAGCTGAAATCCTCAAAATCACACCATAAGCAGCCACTGCAATGAGCAGGATGCTAATACAGGAAATAATTGTCCATGATCTGTAGAATATATGTTTCTTCTAAGCCCCAGGTAGAAGTTGTTTTCAGTAAGGGTTTTAAGACCAATTCATCTCTCAATTAAAATATTTCAGACTTGAACATTTCCCAATCTTTAACAGCAGGAATAGAGTAAACTTAGAGTAAACTTCTAAAGTCTTATACCTAATATAAGAAGGCATACATAGAGACAAAAGAGAGCTCTGCTATTAAGTCATCTGATGTTTCTGGGAGTAAATTAAATGTCTAAATTTACATAGAAGCTTACGAGATAGAGCATCCTTAGCAGCCACAAAAAAATTTTAGTAACAAATTTTCATTTATGCTCATGCATCCACAGTGGTCTGGCATAAAGATTTCAAAGTCACAGTCTTCTACTGCACATACAGGTGAACCCAATAACCACAATGGGACGAGTATTCACATCAGACCAACTAGAAGTGGAAACACTTAAAACACAGAGGTATGGGGTTTGAACAGGGGAACATGCTGAATTCTTGAATTATTCAAGTGTACTGAACTCTAAACCAATGAACTGCACTTCAAGCAAAAAGCAGTCCCTTTTGGTCTGTGCCAGTGCTAGCACAGCAGCAGTCTGTGCTTTGCCTATATACTATTCTGCAAAGAACTCATTTTGTCATATTCTCATAGTGCTTTTAGAAACACAGAAACTGACAGCTCTTCAGTCTACAATCTTTGTGTAATGTCCTGGCTTCCATTTTGTGCATTCATTCATTCATTCACATGTGTACCAGGTTAAAATACATTTTGTTCCATATGTTAGTCAATGGTCATGTATTTTTACCAGATTTCTTCCACAAACTAAGAGCTCTCCTTCTTCTCCTGAAGGATTCATATTCCCTGTATGTGCTTCTGAGTGCATGCCACTGAAGTTTCTCACCGCTGATTTGAGCACAGTGGAATGTCAGTACTTGGGTGGTCCCTTTGCCAATGCAGATTCCTTGCAATCTCTGGGTGGTCAACTCAGTGCCAGACTTCTCACCTGTGGTGAAAACACTGATTTGCTCCAGGGAAACAGACAGCACAGTAAGTCATATAAAAGGATGCCATTGGGAACAATTTTTCTAAAAACTGAGATCCTATAAAATACATTTTCTTAATACACAAATCTCCTAAGCATACCTCCAAGATATTTTTCCACTGTTTTTCTAAGTACTTTTTGCACACTTACAAACAACAGCAACAGAAAAATGAATTTTCTGCACCAGAAACAAAAAAAAGTGCAGTTGCATTTCACCCATAGTGGAGGACTTTAAAAATCCCCAAACTTTACTGTGCAAACCTGGCCTCAGCCAATGGGTCAGTGGGCTCTGGCCTCCCCCTGCTGGGCCCAGACAGAGAAGATTTTCAGCACTGCTGCCGAGCTGGCTTCCCTTGTAGATACATTCTTCTCCTCCAGCCATGTTTACTTCTCCTTAAACCTGAGATAATTGGACAATAGTACTGCCTTTATGTTAGATCAAGTTCTCAGAATCCAGAAGGCATATTTGGGCAGGGTGGGTCTTGGTGGTCACAGATTCTTTACGCAGTTTGCCGTAGTGGGCAAAGTCCTTCAGTGGTAAGTGACAGTGTTTAAGACAATTATGATTTTTAAGTCTCTTACACCATGGAGAAGCAGCACACATGTTCCTAGTTTTGTGGTGAGATATGCAGATAACCCTCATACCATGGTCAGTCATGTACTCCACATAAAATTTTCCTGGTGCTGGAATGAGCTGGTTACTACCTTGCAGCAACCTGGCAGTCTGAAGGTTGTGGGGACACCATCAGTGAAGTGCAGAGCAAGAAAACTTAACTTGTAGAGAAGGACTAGGATAGGGAACATTTCAACAACCTGGACGTACCAATCCGTGGGAATTGATGGGATGCACCAAGCGGTGCTGAGGGAACTGACCAATGTCACTGTGGGACTGCCCCAGACATCTCTGAAAGAGCACAGCAATTAGAGAGGGTGTTCCTACGCACTGAAAGAAAGAAAGCTAATATCACTCCTACTTACACGAGGAGAAAGAAGGAGGATCTGAAGAACTACACACTGATCAGCTTCACGGTTTCTCGTGGGAAGATGACAGACAAGACAATCCAAACCTGTAAAGGACAAGAACATTATTTGGAGCAGTCAGCAAGGATTTATGAAGGTGAATCATTCCTGAACAACCTTTTAGCCCTCTGTGATGAGACGAGCAGCCTGGTGTATGATGAGAGAATAAGAGATGTTGCTTTATCTTAATTTTAACAGAGCATTCCACAGTCTCCCATCACACCTTCCCAGACAAATTGACTAAGTGGCAAACAAAGTAGACTGAAAACTGACAGAACTGACAGGGCCAAAGAGCTGTGATTAGTGTCACAAAAAGCAGCTGAAGGCAGGTCATCTACAGTGTACTCCACACATTGATAGTGGGACCAACACTGCTTAAAGTCATCTTTAATGACAGGACCGAATGCACTCAGTGAGTTTGCAGGTGATAGAAAACTGCAAAAAACAGTTAACATACCTGATGTTTGCTGCCACCCAGAGGGACTTTACAAGCTGGAGGAAAGGGTAAACAGAAACCTCATGAAACGCAGCACAGGGAAATTCCAGGTCCTGTCCCTGAGCAGAAATAACTGCAGACACAGTATGTGCTGGGGGCTGGCCAGCTGTAAAGCAGCTTTGTGAAGAAGGATCTGTGGGTTCTAGAGAACAAGCTGAAAATGAGTAAAGCAGTGCACCCTTATGGCAAGATGGGCAGCAGCTTCCTGGGCTGCACTAGGAAATGTTTTTCCAGTAGGCCAAGCAAATTGTCCCTCCTCTTTTCACACTACTGGTAAGATACTTCTGTAGTTCTGGGTCCAGATCTGGGTTTCCCAGTACAAGAGACTTGGAAATACTTGTGAGAGTCCACTGGAGGACCACAAAAACCCCAAAAGACTGGAGTATCTTTCACAGAAATATACTGAAGGCTGAAGGAGCTGGGTCTTCTATAACATGGTGGAGAAAAGCTCAGGAAGATCTTGAGCATTTGTACAAATACTTGACTGAAGGGTGTAAGGATGCTAAATCCACAATCTTCTCAACAGGGTTCAGATGAGAAACAATGAGAACAATCTGTAATACAGGAAATTCCCCATTGGTGTAACACCCCCTTTTTTTTATTATAAGGCTGATAAAACACAGTCTCAGGTTGCCCAGAGATGATGTGGAATCTCCATCCTTGACAGTTGCCCATACTCAGCTGGAGATGGCTGGGGCAACCTAACACAGTTAATTTTTGCTCATGGTGGAGGATTGTCATAGACAATTTCCAGAGGTCTCTTTCAACCTCAGTGACTCTCTATTTTACTCTGTTCTACTCTTCTTACATCTATAAACTATAGGACTCACAGCACCCTAAAACCAGGTGACAGGAAAAAGGTTGGGAGCTGAGGAGAAAGAAAGTGGCAGGATAGACCCTGCATTACCAAAACCTTACACAAAATTGTGTCAGGTTGGAACCCAAGAGCAGCAAAGGTTCTGCTAGACCAGAACTTCTCTACCGTTCTCTAAGTCTAGTTTTAAGGCACCATGATAAACAAATATGAAAATGCATTATTTTTATCCAGTTGAATAGTTCAAAGTTATTTTCACGTCAATGAATATTTTCTTTCACACTGAACAATGAAGCCTAGGTATCTGCTTTCTGTATGCTTACAAACTCAATTTTATCATTGAAAATATGTATGAAAGTGTATCGAAAAGGCTGCCTTATCCAAGCAGTACCTTTTAAATGTTTGTCTCTAAAAGCTAAGCCCTTTCCGTTCCAAAAGAAAAATCCTTGTACAGGAATAATGCAAGGATACAAAGATGATTATTAGCCCCAAAACTTTTAAAAAGTCAAGTGTACATTTTTCAACATTTCTGCAAGGCCAAAATTATGGTCAGCTTTTACTTAATAATATGATTCTACCTGAGACCTTCCTGATGGTTTTATGAATAATTGAATACAGGACTAAAAATATGGAAGGACTAAATTGAAAAGAGTATTTGTTAAGGACTGGTGGTCAGCATGGCAGAGACAGGATGCACTGCTGAATCTCTGAATTGTTCTGAAAGCATGAAAAGAGAGCTCTTGGTCTTCCAGCTGAGAAGAAATATTAAGAAGATCAGAAAATAATTCCTTGACAATGTTAGGTAAGATGCAGAGGTGTTTCTAGGGTCATACAGACCTGCAGAATTAAAGGCAATTCATGTTGATATCAGACAGGCAAAAAAGGACATGAATTTTTATAGCAAACAACAGCCAGATCTTGAACTATTTTTTCTCTATTTTTTCTGTTTCTGAATGATAGTACATTTTTGAGTGACCCTTCATTAATTATGATACTCATTTCAAGTCATGCTGTAGGTATCATTTTCTTAAGTCATTATAGTTTAAGATGTTCTTCACTGTCTTAAGTTTTTCATGCACAGAAGCAATCCTATTTCATATGTGCATAAAATTACACAACATGTGAACATTCACAAGATACTGCCTAAGCTGGTAGAAGGCTTTCTATGACACCTTGATTTGGATACTTCTCTGCAGCTCTAGCATGTGTTTTGTTACAGAAAAAACTACTAATTTTAGATGCCATACTTATTTTTCTGGAACAACCTACATTTTATAAAACAAAAATGAAGTATAGTTTGCTACTTGATTCATTATCCAAAACATCAGTGCTCAGTCTGGTTAGGAAAACAGTGAAGGATTCAGCTTTTCTGCTGTTAAGTTTAACTTGGAAATACATACATATACACAATTATTTACTGAAAAAAGCTTATTGAGACAGAGCAGATATAAAAAATGTATTTTGAAGAAACAAAGTATTCAAGACACAACCAGCATCCCAGTAGAGAACAGCTATTGACAAAAGTGATCTTTACCCAAATTCAGCTCAAGTGCCATAAGCAATATCCAACATCCGCCTTCACTTTACCTCTAATATATTTCTGTATCCCATGATGAAGCCCTAATTCCTTTTTGACATGAACTGCAAATTCCTACTTAAAACAGCAGGAGAAATTTCTCCAAAACCTACTCCCACACCTGATATTTAGGCTACAGTTTAAATGTAAATCTCTTCCCACTTCTCTAGGCTGTGCGTAAGCAAGGAATGATTTAACCTCCTCTCACATTTGTTGCTCTCCTAAGTCTATCTCACACCAACGATTACGTTACACACAAAATCTCCTTCTGCCATATTCATAATACACCAAATAATAAACACAATTCAAAATACCTGTTCATGCAACAGCTGATCCATACTAGAGACTTATACAAATCTACCTCCCAGTAAATAGGGAGTCTCCCTAGACTGGGAGATAATAACTGCAGATCCCAAAGTGCTATCACAGTTTTTGTCTGCAGTCCTGAAGGACTCTCTTACCTTAGACACTCACTTTGCAGCTCCTGTCTAAAGCAGTGTTTGAGGAGGGCACTGTTGGTTTTTCTATTCTCTTTTACAACTTTCAAGGAAGCTGCCAATTGACTTGCCTAACAGAAATTTCCATACACCTTCCAATGTCAGAGAATTATGCAGGAAGAATGAGCAGTTGTGAACCTCTATAGATACATAAGAGCAGCTTGACATTCACAAGCCCTGGTCCACATGGGGAAGGAACTTCATCCACCCTGATATTTTCTGTAGGGAAACCACAGCAGGGCATAAGTAAACCAGCAGGTTCCTGGAAGGCATTGATGATAGCAGAGCCAACAAGGAGAGGTGCTATGCTGGATCTTGTTCTCACCAACAAGGAGGGGCTGGTGGAGAATGTGAAGCCCAAATGCAGCCTTGGCTGCAGTGACCATTTAGCCATGGAGTTCAAGATCCTCAGGACAGGAAGCTCATTACCCATGAGCTCAGAAGAGAAGATGTTGGCCTTTTCAGAGGTCTGTTTGGTAGGCTACCATGGGAAAAATTCCTGGACAGAAGAGGGGCCTAAGAAAGGCAGTTGATATTCAAGGACCACCTCCTCCAAGCTCAAGATCAATCCATCCCAAAAAGAGAAAGTCAAGCAAATATTCTAGGAGGCCTGGATACATGAACAGGGAGATCCTGGACAATCTCAAACACACAAAGGAAGGACACAGAGAGTGGAAGCAAGGACAGATAGCCTGGGAGGATTACAGGGAGATTGTCTGAGCAGCCAGCGATCATCTTAGTTAAATCTGGCCACAGACATCAAAGGGAACAAGAAAAGATTCTAAAATGATGCCATCCAGAGGGACCTGGACAAGCTGGAGAGATGGGGTTGTGTGAATGTCATAAGTTCAACAAGGCCAAGTGCAAGGTCCTGCACCTGGGTCAGGGCAATTCCAAACACAAGTACAGTCTGGGTGGAGAATGGATTGAGAGCAGCCCTGAGGAGGATTTGGGGATGTTGATGTGTCAAAAGAAATGCAACCAGCAGGTCGAGCGAGGTGATTCTCCCTCTGTACTCTTCTTTCATGAGACCCCACTTGGACAACTGCATCCAGCTGTGGGCCCCCCAACATAAGGACATGAACATGTTGGAGTGAGTCCAAGGAGGCCACAGAGATGATCAGAGGGCTGGAGCACCTCTCCTATGAAGACAGGCTGAGACAGTTGGGGTTTTTCAGCCTGGGGAACAGAAGGCTCTGAGAAGATCTTACAGCAGCATTCCAGAACCCAAAAGGGGCCTATAGAAGAGCTAGAAGGAGACTTTTTACAAGGCCATCTAGTGACAGAACAAGGTGGAATGGCTTTAAACTGACAGAGAGTACGTTTTAAATTAGATACTATGACAAAATTATTTACTGGTTGGTAAGACACTGGAACAGATTGCTGAGAGAAGTTGTGAATGCCCCATCCTTGAAAATGTTAAGAGCCAGGTTGGATGGTGCTTTGAGACAATGGCAGGGGGTTGGAACTAGATGATCTTGGTCCCTTCCAATCCAAACGATTCTATGATTCTGAGATTCTAATATATCAGATTAGCCCTATTTCTGAATTCTGAAAACATTCCCATTCATGTTTTTTTATTTGTTGCAATTTTAAAACTTATATAAAGAATAGAGGCATTTTATAAATCATAAGAATAATTTTATTTACATTCTTATCTATCACTTGCCTAAATTGTAATCTGGAAGGAATACCAAAATTTTGCAGCATGTATTAACTAAAAATAAGCACGTTTAAGGTATTACATGTCCTGCACAAATGGCAAGAAAATGCAAAAACTGCATAAGATATACACCAAATTATTTTGTTGATATTTCCTGTAGTGTATACATCACCATTGGATGCAAAGACATACAAATTGGAATAGAGAGTATCTCTAGCCTAAGAGCTCTCAAGGGCCTATGTAACCCTTTAAATGACTGAAAACCTTAGAGGCTTAGGTCCATGGACTTTATTGTTTCAATAATTCTACAGGGTAAAAATCCTGTTCATTAATGAACAGCACCCTACAAAGAGTAAGTATTAGGTTTTGGAGCATCATGGTTAAAACTTCTGTGATTCTTTCAAATGGTATTCACAATAATTCTGAAATCAGCAGAATTTCCTTGGTCTGAGTCCTATAACAATATGGGAGATTTCAAGTGAAAAAATATTTCTGTTAATACAGTGGAATTATCTTCTCACTGGACAGCAGAATTTGAGCTAGAAAAAAAGACTTTGTTTCACCTCTTTTAGTAAAATACCTGTTTAGAAAGCAGATGAGGTTTTCTCTCATTCTTCAAGAGGATGTTAGGACCTAAAGCGATCATGCTGCAAGTGTGCAACCAGTGCTTCAGCATCTTAAAGAAGATAAAAATGATAGGGAGAAGCCACGGGCAAGTCCTGAGAAACATCCTTAGAAAATGTTGATGTCTCTATCTGGTATTCCCTAAGGTGCTGATAGTAAACACTATTCAAAGTAAAATGAGAAAATAAGATGGCCATGCTCTCCATCCATTTCAGATATCCAGCTGTGAAACTATGGGAAGGGGGCTCATGTGAACAAGCTGAAGGTGAAGCACATGATGTAAGAGCACGGGATGGGTGTTTGGTGGGTGTGCCAGGTCAGCAGCAGCACTGGCAGCCCCACCTGCCCCAGCAGCTCACACCTCAGCCTCCGAGCTACGGCGGTCTGGTGCTCCACAGAGTCATAGCAACTGGAGCAGAGCCAGCACCCTGTAACTTGCACTAGGAGCGCAACACTTCCCGAGCTGACTCACGGCTCAGTCATCCGTCTCTCTGCTGGCGGTGCTGAGAGGTCCAAGAGGAGATCTGGCACCTGTACCTACCCAACTCCTGGCTGCATGCCTTTAGGCACTGCAACCAAAGGAGTTTATCTGAAACTCTAACAGGGGCTCAGATTGCTGGCTCCAGACGGTGGCAAGAGCCACACACACACTCACAAATACATAGAAAGACATTCAGCACCACCAGCATGTACACATCAACATCTTAAAATGATTCTGCAAAACAACACCTCCATGAGAACAAACCTGATTCAAGCACATTATTTAAGAAAGGTGTGAGGGGATGATCAAAGAATATTCTAATACCAGAGAGCCAGGAAACACTCCAGTTAGGTAGAATAGAGATAGTTATAATCTAAAAATGCTGAAAATTAGCTGGTCTTGGGATGGGATGAAATGCATAAAGAAGGCAAAACTGTTAAAACCCCCAAACCTAAAATAACAGACATGCGTCTTTTTCTCTCCTTTGTGTACTTAAATATAGTTAATCAATTACGGTTATACTTGCTTTGGTGTGTAAGTAATAGAACATGGCTTTAATGCAGCTGTGACTCTCAAACCTTTATATCTTCATGTTTAATAGCCCAATAACTGAATACAAATTTTCTCACTGAAGAAAATTGTTTTGAAGGTAATTTGGATTTCCTAGTTTGACCATACATATGCAGCAGGCAATGGTGTGAGTAAGAAATCCTAAACAGCTTTTCATTGCAAGGATGGCCTTAGCAATGTCTACTGGTGTTTTCTATAAAATGTTAATTTTTCAATGGTATCTAGAGAGAAATGAGGAACTATTCATATTATTATACAAACAAGTATTTTGTCTTTTCCCAACACTCTAACACACCCAGCCTATGAATGAAAAAGAATATCATAAACTGCCATTTTTGGCTGAAGGAGAGGATATTTTTCATACTAAGTCCCTGCTCATTATCCATAAAGTAAATCAACCTTTCATGAGATAGATTACTGAGCATTGTCATTTAATATTTATGATACTCCAGCCTGTGCTCAAAACAAGGAATTTACACGCCCACACAAAAATCTGCTTTGTTGTTCCTTGCCAACCTGTGCCTATATACGGGTGTCTGCTGCTGCAGCCCTGGAGTTTCTGGCACAACATACCATCCAGCCAACATAGCTGCGTTATTCTTTTATTATGCAATACATCAACTGCTATATTAACTTCAAAAAGTCCTAAATGCACTACTTGACACTGGAGTCACAAGAAAAACATTATTTTGAAAGACCCTGTTTCTGCATTTGGTAAGCTGCAACAGAACTTCAAAACACATTTAGGCACAGGCAAATTAAAACTTACAGACTGCTTCAATGCACCTCTGTAATAACTACCTCTTTGCCTGCTCCAGCCACCTTGATCTTTGTCCTATCAGGCATAACCAGACAACATATGCTGCACTTAACCTCATCCTCTGCCTCCTACCTGCACAGCTAAATACAGAGGGCTTGGTTAGAGCTGCTGCTGCCTTTACATCCATGAGAAGGATGAAAGTGGATGTGATCATAGTCTCTCTCACAAGTAAGAGCTGCCTTTCACATCCTCCTCAGCAGGAAGCCCAATTTCTGAGGTCTCAGCTGGCCATTTGTCCCAGATACTTGTTTTGAGACAGCTTTTTTGTTGTTTGGTCTTCCTTCTTAGTTTGGCCAAATTTACATTTACCTCGCTGAGAAGCCTGTAAACAGTCCACAAAGGTCAAAATGGCACGGAAGAGAGAACAGAACAACTATATGGCTGTAGTTCATCAAGTGAGCAAGGCCATATTGAGTGCCCTGAGTGCTGCTTGTAGAGGAGAGAAAGACAAAAGAAGGCAATGGTATTTCCACCCTTCCTCTGCCACTCAATGCCATTTTAATTTTTCAAACCAGCTGTCCTCTCATACAGGTTTTAATGCTATCCACATTCAGTAACTGAAGGTCCAGTAGAGAAAAGTAAGTACAAGGTTACTCATGTGAGCAATGTCTACAGCCCTAGCAGGTTCCAAGAAGATATTCAGGCTTTTACAATATTAATGTGACCATTTGTCAGATGAAACCTCAACTGAGATTGGTTTAAAATTTGATGCAGAAGTGCCTCAGCATGTATCTTTCAGATTTAGAGAATAATTAAAACAGCGAGAGTCAGTTAAAAATTGCCAACACATTTGCATTCCCAAATAAATATCTTATAAGTACCTCTCTCCTTACAACACACATGCTTAAAATATACATAGATTTACAATATCTTTGTAAAGCCTTCAGAGAGACTTTCTCTTCACCAAAACCACCTCAATTCTTAAAACAGTAGTTTGTTTTGTTAGTGTAATGTAATCCCATAGCAGAAAGAATACTTTGCCAAAGCAAACATGCTCATGATCACCTTATTCATAAATTTGAAAGGCACATTCTGCCTAACATCAAGATTCAGACTAACACAAGGCTACGCCAGCTGTACAGATAATTACAGGCTGTGTAAAATTTGCACAAGCTGTCAGAGGACTTACACCAGGAGTAATGCACATGGGCAGACATTTCTGTTCCAGCTTACTTGGGCATTCTCTCTACAGAGTAAGTTCTTAATGAACCACTTTAGAAATAACAAAAGAAAAACTGCTACTTCTTATCCTATTAAATCCTTTCCCTAAACTGCAATTATCATTATATTATTCTTTTATGTTCCTCTGATACTTTTTCAATTCCAAAACACTTAAGAAGATTAACACAAAATCTGCCCAAGGCAAAATCACATACCCCCTGAACATTTCAGGATAAACCCAAAAATAAGTATTACCAAAAGATGGCAAAAATCAAGAAGGAAGAGTATAATTCTCCAAACAAATTATTTGCTGATTTACAACTGCACAGGGATTAATACAAGTTTTGCAAAAAAATATAGGGATGTTCTGGCCACAGAAAGGTCTGTTAAAACCACTGAGATAAAACATTTATCCATCAGTGGAAAACTGGCTGTTTTGTTCATTAGATCAGGCCAATGGCATCACAGTATCTGCAGGACTGCTAAATACTGATACAAACTCATTGCTTTCATCTCCTTTTGCAGCAGTAAGCTACATAAAGTTTGGAAGTTCTGCCATGCATTTATTTCAGTACCTGAACATGGCTTAGGTCAGTCGAGCAGAGTTGATCTCATCACCATCAGGCAGCACTTCACACACTCTCAACAGCAAATTGGTCCCACCTGCTCCTAGAGCCACCTGGAGGGATATTTGTAAATTGCATGCCTGCTCATGTGGCAGCACATTAAGGAATAAACAAGTCTCCATTCGTTGCTGGATTTCTTTCAAACTGTTTGAAGTGCACTTACTCATGTCATAAATAATAATGCCAAAACAGTCTAACTACCTAACAACAGTCTGTGAACACTTTAAACAACCAATCTTTCTAACTAGATGCATTAAAATTTTTGTAGGTGTATCAGAGATTTTGCTCTTCTGGGACAGAAGGCAGGATTTCTATTAAGTCATTATTTGTTTAGAGGTTCTGTAAAATTGTATTTTATAGCTGCAACCTTTTACACTCTTTAATACAGACCATATACACTACAGCTGGAGTTTACTAACATGATTGTTGCATGCAAGGAGGACTGAAATCAGGATGCTCTCTATAGCTTCACTACTGAAAATCTAGGATGAGGTGAAAAAAGTGCAACTGTGATTTTAAAACCTCCCTAGTACCAAATATTGGAGGGAATTAAGATCTACCATAGCGCCTGGGAAAACATATTCCATTCTAGTTTTCTCTCTATAGGAACAGCAAAGCTACACCTAAAAATAATCACCTCTTTGTGCCCATTTTCCTAGTCAAATTGTCTGAAGTAATTCAGTTCATGGCCTACTGGGAGGAAAATCCATTAATTTGTTTAAAGTTCCTTGTGTTAGGGAAGGGAAGCAGTTCTTAATGGAGAGGTTCCCTGGTGACTGATTCCCTTCTTTTTCATAGTTGGACAATCTCAGTGCCCAAAAACTACCCAAGCAATTTCAAGTCTTGTATGGTGTTAGGAGTGTTTTTAAGTAATGTTCACTTCTGTGGGCATTTGGCAGACAGGCAATGAAAAAGAGAGTGATCAAGTTAGTCCTCCACAGAAAAATGTTACACAGGGGATATCAACGCTGATATCCCCCTTCTAGTTAACAGTGTTCCCCCTTCTAGTTTACAGGGAAGCATGCTGGAGTTCCATTAATCAAAACTAGGAAACTCTGGGCAGCACACAAGTTTTCCTCCAGTAACAGCAGTGGAAAGAAGAAACTTTAGCTTCGTAAAGATGCTGCAGAAATATGATCCTATTTTGCTTTTGTAGCAATTCAAAAGGCAGAGTTATCTTCCTGAAAATTTAGTTCCAAGCTGTGCAGGATCTTCTTGAATGGTGATGTTCTTTCATCAATCATCTAAATAATCCAACATTCCTTTCTGCAACAGTACTCTACAACTGCCATGTACAGGACCATATTCTTCCTTCTTCTGTTGTTTGGGACATGCTACATCAGCCACTGCCTTTCTTTGCCTTCTCTCAGGACCTTTCCTTCCTGTAGTTGCTTGCAATTTGTCCACTGCTTAAAAATCTGACAGTTTTTTGATTTTTCCTAAAGTCCATTTCAGAAAAAAAAACCAAAAACAAAAATACAAACAAAATAAAACAAAACAAAAAATCATCCCTGTTACATTCAGTTTACAGGAAGCAGTCACTGATTTTGAGCTATTTTCAGCAGTATATTTCTTTTTATACTTTCATAAGCTTGCAGTGAAAACAGATCTCAGACAGCTCTCCATTCTAAACCAGTCAAAACCAACACATGCTGGCCCAGTCAGCTACTTCACTGCAAATCCATAAAGGCAACTTATTCCTACTTACATATCATCATGATCACAGCACACTGTTGTACCATTAGCACCATAAATTTCAAGAAGCATCAGTTCACAAGTACCAGCAGCAGTTCTATTTCAGTGGCTACCAAGAGAGTCCTAGAGATGCTTATGATGATAAATCTTGCAAGAAAACTCAGGATTCTACTTATTTTGTTGAAAGTCTTGAGAGCTGTTTCTAGGAGGTTACTGAATTTCCGGTCACAGAGGGAATATTACAGACTTGAAAAATCATTAACATCTGCTGTCAGAACTTTCTTTCTTTCTTTCAACGCTATTTCAGACATTCAAACCCCTATGTGTTCTCTGCTGCATTTCTCAAGTTCACACTTTAATGCCCTGTAACATCTGCTTTGGAAATGTGTGAAGATAATGCATATAAAAGCACTCAGTAGAAAATTTTAAAGGAAGACAAAAATCGTCCATATGGGAAATAATGAGAAAGTTGTTGCTTTAAGTTCATCTCCAGCTCAGAGGCTCCCTGGCTTCAAAGCCACACATCTCACCTGACAGATAAGAGGAAGGATATTTATAACTACCTTCCAGCTCCTGTTAAGTACATGCTCACAGACACTGGGAGTGGGTTTTTCTCATGTTTGGTACAGCAGTTGATTCAACCTCTCCTTGATATGACCACACTTGCAGGAATGGATATCAGACTCTATGCTTCCCAGTTGTGCGATAAATGTGGCCAGTAAGCATAGGGATGCTTTGCAAGAGAATACTGAGTATGGTGTGAAAGAGAAGGATAGAAACAGATAGGTCCTAGCTCAGTTTGGTAATAGAGTGTGCACCAAAAAGAGCGGGGAGGGTGTTGGGAATACTGGGCTGGAACCAGTATGAGAAAACTGGGACAGTAAAGTTTCGTACCTGACTGAAAAATATTTTCCTTGTTCTCAAGTCATAGATTCTCAAATTTTGCCATACACAAAGTCAATGTGGACTCTGTTTTCCCTACAATTACATATTGAACTTCAGCTGCATTTTGCATTAAAATTCAATGGTGAATGAGTAATTGCAAAAGCAGCACACAGACAGAAGAACATCTCTTTGATGCCTCAAGAGTCAAATTATAGAAAATGGGAGATTTCAGACAATGCTGAAAAACTTCTCTCCTTTTTAATTCCAAGATTACAAGAGAGTAGGATTCTACTTGCTCTTTCATTCCAAATTTACACGTTTTGATAAGAAAGGTGGAAGAAACCAATATAGGGGATAGGTACTTCATTGCTGTATAAATGCAGAAGGCACATAGTCCTTCCCATTCCAACATTAGCCCACTGAAAAGACAGCTATTTAAAAAGTAAGTCTCTGGTTGTTTCGACCACCTTCTTTCAGAGGAAACTATGTAAATTGAAAACATAGAACAGATAATCATGTTGCTGTGGGATTTTTCAAATTATAGCATTACAGCAATTGTAATATCCAAGTTGGACATGATCATTTGTTCTGACCAGGAATTCCATACACATAAGGATTCTCACAATGTCTTTCTCTGCAAAAAGTCTATTCTTGGGCATACACATGAAGGATGGATTGATGAGGTTTCTCTCTTTTACAATAAACTGTCAAAACACTCGAAAATATTGTCTGTCAAAAATAACGGGAGAAAATAACACAAAGACAAAGCCATAATTTCTTCTTCAACCCATTATACTGCATTAAATCTTGCAGAGCTGGAGCTCATTGCCCCATAGCAGACCTCATGGTGCAGTGTTTTGCACTGGTAACTAGAAAAGTTGGTAGCACACCAGTGTTTTGACTACTTAACCTCCTAAGATGGTAAAATGGCAAAAGTCTACTTAGGCATTTACAGATGGATCTTTGAGTTTGCAGTAAAAAACCTTATGGGCAAAATTTAGCCCTTTCATTTTCTAAGCCACTGCAGTAATCATCACTAAGTACTAAATTCCAAAAATATCCCCAACTGGACTGTGAAGGTGAGATGTTTCATATGGTTTCTATTGTCACAGCATGATGAGGAAACCACTGTGACTCATCATTATTTTTATTTTACAATTAAGTAGTAATCATAAAAAGGTATTATCTGCACTAATATGAGGCTTTTTGAGGAGAATTAATAGCCTTGCCTCCATGTGCTTCATTCAGACATGAGTATTCTTCTGAATAATTTTAAAGTTTAGTTTTATGATTGCATGTGGAACAGTTGTGTTTGTCAAAATTATACTGCACGGCTGATGTTATCATAGAACTTGCAGGGCTAAAATATTTTACAATGCTCAAGAAACTTGCTTTTTTAAGGTTCCCAGCAAAGCTATTAAAAAAAAAATCTAGTTCATAACTTTAGGTTCAGAAAACATTTAATGCCATTCAAAAACAGGATTACACATATATTTTTATTGGAAGAAAGTGCTCAACCGGTAACTTATCGGCAAACGGAGAAGAGTTGTCGATACTGTCAGTGATGCAATGGAACATTTCCACTACAGTTGAAAGGAAAGTTAACTAAGCAGGTCTTTGGCTGTGGTGGAGAGTTCATATACAATATTAACAATATTCAATTGTTAATATTGTGTATTGATATAAAAATCACAACAATATTAAAATATTCAATTTTTGATTGAACCTGGATTTTTTTATGCCACCAGTCCCTGTGTAAGACTGTTTTCCTCTGTTCAGACCCACATCAGATCACGAGTGTCAAGGTTGACCAAGACAACACAGACACCATATTTATCCACTGTCTATTAATCTCTTCCATTTATTGTCTTTCCATTAACGTAACTCTAGATTTGATTTGGAATAAAGGTGTTTTAAACAAACAGTAATGATCAATGGGCTTTATTATCAAGGCTGCAGGAAAAAAAGACAAGTAAGAGTAAGTGTTGTGAATTGCAATCTTTTCTCCTTTTCAGAGACATTTTAGTTTAGGGATTTTCAGGGGTTTTTATGTTTTGGAGGAAAATATTTTGAGGCAAGTCAGTCCTCCTCTGCAGACAACTAAGTGTTAGCCAAACATTTATTATTAATCTATAAAGTGTTGGCTGATCACACAATTGTAGCTCTTTTCCTTTTTAATGGATGTAAGACCCCAAGTGGGTGTGGAGAGGTAGCTGGTGAAAAGAGGCAGAGAGTAAGATTTATAATTTTCAGACGAGACTAAAGTAATATATGACTTCAGCATGCCAGTACTAGTCTAACATTGCTCTTCAGAGTTGTCACAGTTACACAGGGCTGTGGTATGACTGGGAAAAAAAAGAAAAAAAGAGATGGTGATGATGATGATTTTTGATGATGATCATGATGATGGGTAAATTACTATGATCCATACAAGCACCTAGCAGCCCATATGAAGAGATAACTAAAATTAGACAGGATAAATTCAATACAAAGTGACACATTTCTTGTAGCAATGTGATTTCCAGATCTCCATGTGGCTTCCCTTTGTTCCCCTGCCCTATATGCTATTGGTTCATTTTGAAATATGCATCCTGCTGCACCTGAAATCTATTGGTGTGTAGCTCTTGCCAGTCTTCCCCTCAGACCTCCCGGGACTGGCTCCAGGGGAGCCAGCCCCACCCCCTTCCTTTCCTTTATAAGCCGATGTCTGCATCAGTTCGAGGTCTCATCTCCGAGCTGCTAGCCCCTATCCCCAGCCCTCGCTTTCCTCCCCCACTCCTTTCCCTGCAACCCTCTTCCCTTACCCCAGATAAACTTCCCTGGCAGAAAGGAGATGGGTCAAGTTCGTTCCTTCGTCCTACTTTGTTTCCTGCTGAATTTCTGTGACTCGGAGACTCAAGCCACGCTGAGAGCACCCTGGGAGCCGCTCGCCCTGGACTCTGTGGAGATATGCGTCCCAGGAACCTCGTTCCAGGGGGCTGCTGGCTCCTGCAGCCCCCCCACAGCCCGTTACATCAATTTCTTTCTTCTCAGTTTTCAAAATTACTATGTGAATGGAATTCTTGTCATCAGCACATTCCAGCACAATGTGAAAAGAGAGGCTAAATTTACAAAGGAGATATTTGAACTTTAATTATAGACAAAGGAAACAAGAGTTTCTATGGTAAATTAACTCAACAATATGAATTCTTCTGTCTCATATAAAGACTTTGTAAGAAATACGGTAAGTCTTTTTTAACTGTCTCTGGGTGAAGTTCCACTTTGGGTTTGATATGCATTAAAACTTTGACATAAAGCCAATAAGGAAGTGTATTCTTTCTTATTCTCATAGGCTTTTAAAGATATTGGGAATTTTACAAATTTGTTCAATGCCTGCAATTTTGCCCTGCAGGTAGTTCTTCCACAATGAGGTACTCTGCATCAAAAGCACCTGTGATTTGATATTTATTTGTATGATCAATCACTGCTCTCCATCCAATTACCATACAAACCCTTGTTCTAGAAAATGGTATCTTACCAAAACCAGCGTGTATGCACTTGTTTTTCCAACATATATAGAAAGACTACTATGAACACTAACAAGAGAAAGTCATACGTCGTAAGGAAGATTATGTTAGAAACCTGGGTTTCACTCACATCTATGAAATACTATTTTTTAGTGCAAAGGAAAATGTAGCATATTTCAAAGAACAAAATAACAATGTGGTTCTCATTCTAAAATTTATGTTAAATGCCTCAAGTTATCATTGCCCTTTGTATTTCTTGGCTTTCACTCTGACCTTTATTCTTCCAGAAACAAGTATTTTAAGGCAAAGATCAAGTCTATGTCTCTTGTGACGGACCTTAAAGAAATTACTAAAATTAATACTTAGATATAACCGAATATTAAATACCCCTAGAAGTATTTGCATGGTCTATAGTTTCACTGCCTAAGTCTACATTGATCTCGTGATCTCAGCATTAAAGTAACATTAAAATATTAGGCTAAAGACAGTCAATGATTTCTACACATTAGTAGATAACTCCAGGTAAACTTCAGCAAGATTTGTTTTCTATCTGCCAAAATAAAATAGAAATGAAACAAACCTGCTATTATTAAGGCAAAACCACATCACTAGCCACCCAATAGATGTTGTTTTACAGTCACTATTACAAATCTTTTTCCAAAATTAGCTAAAAAGTGTTCACAAGCACAAGCACAGTTTTACTGATAAAAATTCTAAGAGACCTGCTATTATGCCATTCACACACATTTTCATTGCTGTTGAACCCATTCACAGCTCCTTATTTTATCACTTTATTCCTAAATATTCATGACAGACACAGCAGGCACATCCATAGACTTGTCCATTTATAACTGCATTGAGTTACAGACTTTAAAGACAAACCAGAAATTTCTCTACTACTGGTCTGATACCTGAGCTAAAGAAACCTGTTAGGAAGCTGCCAAGTCCTCTTCACCCTTTCGGGATAGTTGCCCAGTCTCTTCACGGTACATGCTTGTGTCTTAGTGCAGGCACACTACAGCTCTCTGTGCTTTTGAAAGAACAAGTTTTCATGTGCCTATTGGCATGAAGAATTATTTCTTGTCAGAATCACAGTGCTAAATGACACACCAAAATAAAGGACATTTGAGATGGGATTTTTTCATGGATGATTTTTTTCAGTCATGCTGGTATGGCTTCTCATCTTGCTGAAGAAGCTAGCCATTTCCCACTCATTGGCTCCTCCAGGTCCAAGAATGGTGTCCTTCACTTACAAAGACAAAGACAGTTTTATTCTGTCTCAAACCCTTATGTCTTATTGCCCAGAGTATCATGGGTTTTTCCCATTCCTAAAGCCTGAATACTACAGCTACAATGCCCTAATGAAAGATCCAGCCCTGGAGAGGTAGTGATGAGCAGTCTGGGGATAGAAATTGAATGCCTCCCTTGGACAACATTTTACCCCACAGAAACACATACTCCACATGACAAACTGTAAGGGAAGAAATGCCTTAGCCTCCTTTCTTCCAACATCCAGCCCACGGTTTCTTTCTGAGTACTTCTAGACACACTACCAGTCTCTGTAAATTCAGAAATCAAGAAAAACAAGCCACAGGAGGGCACAGATTTGCAAGTCAACCTCATCTTATCCAGTAAAAGGAATGGCTGTAGCTATTATGAACAAAGACAATAAATGCAGTTTCAGCTGGTATTTGCAGGGATTTTTGAGATTTATGACTAAAAGAGAAGAGTGTTTAAGCCTCTGAAAGTTGATTAGGATGTTTTCCTCTCTGTCTAAATCACATTGCTCCCCAACCAGATGCTAAAACAACAGATGTAAAGGAAACAAAAAATCTGTGAAGTTTACCTGGAAACAAACATCATTTACGTATGCTAAAGCAGCTCAAAAAGTGTCTTGTACATCCATGCAGCAAGAGTCTAGCAGACTCTGGAGGACATAAACATTTGTTTTCCACAAGAACCTAAGATCCAAGCCTGGATCCATGATGCATTGAATGCCTTTTGGGCTCCTCACTACAAGAAAAACACTGAGGTGCTGAAACAAATCCACAGAAGTGCAAGGGAGCTGTGAAGGATCCTGGTGAAGGATCTGGAGCACAAGTCTTATGAGGACCAGCTGAGGGACGTGAAGGGTGTTTATTCCAGAGAAAAGGAGACTCAGAGGAGACCTTATGACTCTCCATAACTACCTGAAAGGAGGTCACAGTGACATGGGGGTCATTCTCTTCTCCTCAGTCACAAGTGACAGGACAAGAGAAAACAGCCTGAAGTTGCACCAGGGATGTTTATATTGGAAAGATTTCTTCATGGAAAGTTTTAACAGGCATCTGATGCTCAAAGAGAAGCAAGAAAGAAAAGGCTTTCTTCCTGGAGTCCATCTGGTTTCTAGAGGCCTAAAAAGATTGAAAATGCACAAGCAGACGAGGGGCAGTCCTTTTCTTACCATAATAGGAGGTAGAGAGCATGGTAAACTATATCTGACATGAGAAAGTGCCTGTGATCCTCACACAAGTAGTCATTTCTGATTTGGAGTCCTTCCTTATGCATTTTCTTATCATTTCCAGGTCTCTTGTATCTCATAGTGCCTAGAAAACAAGAATTCAATTAGCTCTTGGAAGACAGGTGGATCTTGCCCAAAACTCCACATGAAAGCACCCACAAAATTTGCAAAAGTTCTCATGCAAACAAATACATTGCTAAGCTCTACGGAAGCAGGAGAAATTTGAATTATAAGTAAAATCAGTAGGAAAATCAGGGATGTAACAGAGGATGCATACAAATTCTGTCTACCAGAATTACCGATTATTTTTACATTTACACCTCAATGGCTGAGATTCTAGTACTGGTCTACAAGCATCACTTAACTTCAAGCCTCATCCTAGGATCCATAGACATAAGTAGGTAAGCCACTGCCACAAGAAAGCAAGAACTGTAAATACAAATGAGAAATTTAAAATAATTTAATGTTTTATTTAATGTTATTTTTAAAGACATTAAATGTTACTATCTCAATTGGTATTCACCATCAACTTCTGGGGTTTGGTCCCAAATCAACATAAAAACACTCCACTCGAGATTTACACAAAAGGACTTAGCTCACTATAATCAAAATCAATGAAAGTTTAGCCATCAAAGCTTTTGGATGCATGTATAATTATACACTTGTAACACTATTCACCATAATATAAAGGATTCTTTCAGTAGGGAGAACTTCCTGGTTTGTGAATTGTAAGACTAAAAATTCAGTATACACACACCAAAGGAAAGACACTGTTTAGAGAATAAATGCGACTGAAAAATATATTAGGATATTTTGTCTTCAGCTATGAAAAAACCCAGAGTCAAGGAGATCAAAGGCAACATAAACAAATGTCATCCCTCATATGGCATTATGTCTGCAGAGTGGTGTCAAAAAGTAGAGCTGATGTTTCTCTCTGCAGGGGGACTGCAGGAAGCGTTTTCCAGGGAAAACGAGGTCTCCCTGGCACGTATCTCCACCAAGTCCGGGCCAGGCGGCCCCCGGGGTGCGCTTAGCGTGGCATGGGTCTCCGGCCATGGAAATTCTAGCAGGAAATGAAGTAAGACGAAGGAACAAACCTGGACTCATCTCTGTTCTGGCAGGGAGGTTTATTTGGGGTAACGGGGAGAGGGGCTGCAGGGGAGGAGAAGGAGGGAAGGAAAGGCAAGGACAGGGTGAGGGCTGCCAGCCCAGAGATAAGACCCCTCCCAGACCCAGGACCTGGCTTTTAAGGGGAAAGGAAGGGGGCAGGGGCTGGCTCTCTGAGAGCCAGTCCCAGGAGAAGGAAGGAAAGACTGGCAAAAGTGGTACACACCAATAGGTTTTCAGGTACAGCAGAGCATATTTCAAAAGGAACCAATAGTATACAGAGCAGGGAAACAAAGGGAGCACATGGAGATCTGAAAATTGCATTGCTACATAGAGCCTTCTACCAGAGTATTTTTTTACCTACTATACATGCTTCTGTAGCACACCTACATACCTAAAAAAAGACAAGCAGTTTACTTCAGAGAGATCTCTCACCACACTTGAAAGAATATTGTTCTTTAGTATTTCACCTCAGTTCCAGTCCCCTAAGTTAACAGTCAGCCCCAGAGACAGCCACATTCCCCACAGGCATATGCATGCTGGCAACTTTCTCCTTACACCTGCCCAAACAAAAGGCAATTACTTTTCAGGCAGAGACACAGCCAGATTGCACAGCATTTCCTAAAGGCCTTTAAAGGACTTCTGATCTACCAGAAGACGTAATCAACCCAAGAGCAAAGCAGACTCCACAGTTCATGTATCTTTCACACTTTGTGTCTAGCTGAAGCAGCAGATGTTGTCACTACTTTCTCCAGTAGATGCATTTTTTCTTGGAAGACAAGGAGTGGAAAAGGACAGCTTTCTGCAGACTAGACAAACATGCACCTTTTAAGCACAGTAAAGCTTCAGCTAATGAGAGTTTGAAAGAATACAACTGCTTATTTACAACTATAATGTTTTAAGATTGTTAAAAACCAAGTCCTTTTGGAGCAGATCAGCATCTTCTTTGCAGCTGCAAAAAGTAAGAAACATACAGCAGAGAAAATTAAGCTGATCCACAGCCATCTATAAATAGATTCATTCTGTCTGTAAAATTGTTTTTGAGATATTTAGATCCCTCCTTGAAAACTAAATAATTGTCTTTCAATCCCCAAAGACGATTCATTTTGGAAAGTGAGCACCAGAAAATATCAGCTGAAACCCATGTTGAGCAAGAACATTCACTCTAGATATTAGAAATACTAATGCTCTTGGAAATTTTCAAGAATCTTTGCTGAAGTTAGCGCTTCCACTTGCACAGATTTTCTCATGGCCCTTTTTCACAGTTTCCTATTCCATTAAAAATAAGTATTTCTACATTACTGCGACTACACATGGAGATTTATAAAACACAGGTGTACACAGGCCCTACTCCAAAGACCTAACACTTAACAAAACAAAATTGAGCACATAGCATCTACTTTCTATATTACAGGTGTTGGATACTAGTAAATAAATGCATTAACACAGACACAAAAAAGTGAAATTCAAAAAAGCAGCAGCTTATCATATTGCTTTTTCTGTTTCCACACCACCCATGCACAACGACGGGAAGACAGTCCAATGCACGGAGCTGACCTAAAGCCAGTCCTAGCTGCAAACACAGGACTGGACCACCATCCCTGCAACAGGGAAGCAAAATTTACAAGCTTGCATGCACACTAGCCTTTCTTTCTGTAATAACAGTTTCTAGATATACGGATTTGCAGCAAGAAGTTCCTGGTCCACTGACAATTTTTGGCTTCTGCAGGAGTACTTTGCAGCACTGGATTGTGTTAAAACCTGCAGTGTCTGCATGTAAACTGGCCTAGCTTCTGCTTAGAGATGAGACATTATAGCAACCCCAGGATTTTGTGCCTCCAAGACACATTTTACATTTTCTAGCTGGTTATGGTTATTTTTCATTTGCAGATTGCAACTCTATAAACTCACAGTTGGAAGTTCTAAAAGTAAATGAGTCAATGGAAAACACGTGACTCATTGCAAGCAGTGAAATGAATGGACAAAGCATATGAAGGCCAAACTCAAAAAAACTACTTTGCTATACAGTTTAGATACTAATGGTAATGCCCCCAGGGATGACCAGATCTGAGAATTTTACAAAATCACAGTTGAGTGTTTAACTGCCTTCATTTAAGGGAGGAAGAGCTAATCTCAAACAAATGTAAGAGGTTTCAGGACCTTGCCTAAAGCTACTTCAACAGTTTAGCTACTGCACTTAGATGCATGCAAAGCCTCACTTAATTGTTGCTTCAGTCTTTTACTATTCTTCAGTGCAAAAGTCTGTGTGACCCAAAATGATGCTATGCCAATTCATAACCTTTAATTTGTTTCTTAACCTCTCCCAGAGTCAAAATAGAAAGATACCAGCCTTTTAGGTAGGTGGTAAAATACCTCTAATAAACAATTAACCCCTCCCCTCAACTTTTAAAACCTGACACTTTGTAGATTTAATTTGATGCCCTTAGGGTTCTTTATTATGTGGTATAGGGAATATTCACATCTTTTTCTAGTAACTCATGGTTTTACTGGCCTCTAGCTTATCCCTACCAGCTTTTTACTTTCTTCATACACAGAAGCAACTCTGTGTCTTTGTTCATCATTGTTGATTTTATTTTTAAGTTGTTGTTCAAATGTTCCCTTTTGTCTCAACTGCAGTTTGCATGATATGGAGTCATAATGAAATTATATATTGACATGGTGGGTTTTTGTGGTGCTCTCAACTAGACAATAGAGAATAAATATTCTATGTTATTTTCTAAAACTCTACTAAACAACACACAAAAATATATAATATAAGCTCAGGAGAAAAAAATCATCACTTAGAAAACTGAAGGAAAAGTGGGTTTGGAAGGTTAATGTTTTGCTTAATGTAGGTGTAACTATGAAGATTTACGATATGTCTGAAGAGACATTAAATTCTGTAGGACAAGGTGTCTCATTCAAGCTTATAGGCTAGATTTGCAAGTGGAATTTACACATTGTAATATCCAGCTTGTAGATGGTTGTTGCCCAGTTTCTTTTATGTTCCTTTTATGTCCCATATCGGTAGAATTTATAGCCTAAAAAATTATCTTCATTGAAATCAGTACATTGATTCAATCTACTCCTTAAATGTGTTGGAAGTGCCATGAAAGGAACAAGACTCTAATCCCACTCAGAAAGAAACTTTAAAGGTCTAATCATAGACTAGAGAGAGGTATTGTCCTCTGGTTGGGATTCACGGCTGCAAACCCATGTGTCTGTGACAAGCTGTATGGTCTCTTTCCTCTCTCAGGAATTCACTGCTGCAAAAGGTTGTAGATAACTGAAGCATATTAAAATCCAAAAAGAAAGTGAACAAATCCGTTGGGCAAAAAAGTTTAAGCAGACCCAAAAACCCAAATTCATACTTCTTCTACGCCAAAAAGTCTATGCTGGGAAAATATACTGAGGAAGTCTCACCAGATTTCTTCCTGCCTTTCTTAATTTTTTCATAAGCAATGACTACATTCAGAAACAGAGCACAATGAATAACAGACTATTCCAATACTTGAAACTATAAATGATTCCTAAAAAGTTTTATGGTCTTCTTGGCTGAAGAAATGGCACAAGAAAAGAAAATTGCCTGGGAAGATGGAAGAAAGACAACCGTACATGCTTGGTTCTTAGATGTGTTCAGGATACCTAGGCAATTTGTTTACATAAGGTTAATGATTTCAGTTTCCAAAAAAATTGGGCACAACCATCACACAGAAGACACCTGTATTGGTTTCAGCTGGGGCATAATTAATTTTCTTCACAGTGGGTGGTGTGGGAGTGTGCTGAACACAGGGTTGCTAGCACAGATCTTTTTTGTTATTGCAGAGCAGGGTTTATACAGAGCCAAGGCCTTTTCTGCTTTTTACACTGCCATGATGGCAAGGAAGTTGGTGGTGCAAGGGAGGCTGGGAAGAGACACAGCCAGGACAGGTGACCCAAGCTGACCAAAGGATATTCCAGACCATGTGACATGCTCAGTGTATGAAGTGGGGGAAGAAGGCAGAAGTAGGGAATGTTTGGATTTTGTCTTCCCAAGTAATCATAACTTGTAATAGGGCCCTGCTCTCCTGGAGATAGCTGAACACCTGCCTGCCCCTGGGAAGCACTGAATGAATTCCTTGGTTGCTTTGCTTGTGCACAGCTTTTGTTTTTCCCTCTTAAACTGTCTTTATCTCAACCCATGAGTTTTCTCGACTTTACCCTTCTGATTCTGTCCACCATTGTGGCAGGACTACCCCCCCTCCCCCTCCTTTCTCTCCCTGGTCACTGGCTGGAGATCGATGGCTTAAGATTAAGTTGATAGCTTGATCCGGGCTATCTATGCTGGTGTCTGGAAGTCAAGGTGAGACACTGAGAGAATGTAAAGAATTTCTTTTGATGACCGCAAATACACATTTTTTTTCCTATAAAAAACACCACAAAACCTAAGAAAGGTAGAAGCTTTCTTCTACCTTGGACATTGGAGTGTGAAGTAAAGTATTCTCCCCAGGGTTTGGACACAGCCCTGTGGTTACTTCCCATGGGATTGGGTGAGGACCCTGATGCATCCTCAGCTCCAGAAACTGGATTTGATAAGAGCATTGGTTTCCTAATTGTATCCTTCTTTGCTAGCTAATATTAATAGGTACCTTTTTCTTTTTAGTGCTATATTGTTTTAATCTCCCTATGTTGGGCAACATATATATATGTTTGTTTTAGCTATGAATAGCTTTTCATGTATTGTGTAGTAAAAAATTGTCTAGTTCTTTGTTCCATTCTCACCTGTGTCTAATAAACCGTAATCTATTTTACATTAGACATAAATCGGCTATCTTTATAAGGACTTGTGAGTGAGACTGGGTTTTGGGGTGCTGGTCACTCTGAATAGGTTTGGTCATAGGCCTAGGCAACTGGTAAAAATCTATACACCCTCTGTTCCCACTCGTGACAACCATCCCACTGGTGGGGAAGTGAGCAAGTGGTTCATGGTACTTGGTTCACTGGCTTGGGTTAAACCATGACATATTCTGAAGAGCTGCTGAAATATTCAAGGAAAACATTTATAGGAATGAAGACCAGAAAACTGTCAACCAAATCTCAAATGGTCTCTTTAAAAATTAAACAAGCAAACACAGTCTGGTTCACATTTAAGTCAAGAGATTTCAGAGCACTGAGGTCAAGTTGGTTTTATTCACATCTTTTTCATAGGAATAATGAGTTGTGTACACATACAAATCTGTACTTGTGAAGTATCCTTTCAGAAAAACAGGCACAACACAGAGAAAAGTGGTTTTTTTCTCTTACTGCTCTTTTCTGTTCAATGTTTGCTAGACATCTGGAATTCATGGTAATGTGTTGGAACACCTGCAGATGTTTTATTAGCTAGCTAAAAGCATTGAGCTATTGAGTTTCTTACTTGGAAGTGTCCTCCAGTGCAACTCGCCGGCTGCAGACTAATTAGTATGTATGCCAGCACATCAGCAGCATGGATGAGCAGGGTACACCGAGCTAAATTTCAAGTCAGCAATGACCATACAGATATGTCCAGAGAAACTAAGCTCTGATTACCCACCCCTCATAAAATCAACACCCTTTTGTCTCTGTCCTCAAATAGTCTGCCTATTCTGTAAGGGCAGAGAGAACAGGTAACAAGCATCTTATTCGTCCTCATCTTGCATTTCTGTCAGCACACAAGAGTCAGTAATCACACAATTCATTAGTGAGCCAGAACTAGCTCAACAAAAAACAGGCACATCCACTGCAGTTCTCTCCCTGCCAAATTCCCTCTGTGGGAAAGGCAAACCTCTAATATATTCCCTGTATCCTATTGATCTGGTCCCCAGTGAAGTCGTGGAGCATTGGGTTGAATTTATATCTTCCTAGATAAATTATAATGAATATTACACAGTACTAGGAACAACTAGCAGAGTTGCATAAATTACTGTGACTTTTACAGCTTTATTTTTTATAGTTCAATGTCAAGAATAGTAACAATACAGTATTTCACTATAAAAAGAAAAGCTATAATTAAAATTTGCTGGCGACTATTTGTCCACAAATGAAGCCATGGTGCACATGAAAGTACTGTTACCCCTGTCACATGTTGTATTGCTCCACTTACATGTAACAAAAACACTGTATTTCCCTCACTTTACTAATGCATGTAAGATGTGTCCATCACCAGTTCTGAAAACAAAATCCTAAAAAAGGACCTTTGTGCCTTTATTATTGTATTTGAATGGCAACATGAGGATGTCACTTCAAGTGGCCAGAAAATAGTTCTCAGTCAGAAGTCAGAGAACCATTCACTCCCTTCAACCTTTCCTTTGTTTACCTTGTCCACACAAAAATATTTCTCTAAAGGTCAAATTTGTTCACAGGTGTGGAGAAATCAGTGCAGATCGGATTATCTCTGCACTCTGTCCCATAAGGATGTCCAGAAGCCAGAAAGTAGATTAGGTCTTCCTTACACATATCCAACAACTCTCACCTTCAGTGAGAAAGCATAGCAAGCACAAGTACATCATTATGCTCTTTGAGAAATATCTTAACTTCTTTTCCCGACTTTCTAGCCCCTAAAAATTTTGCTTTCTGTATTTTCTCCATCATTAGCCAATATGGACAAGTATTAAAGACATCCTGCTCGTAAAAAGCAGCTGAGAGCACAAGAGCTAAGATTCTTCCGTGTGTCAAATGAAAATCAGAGTTCTTCTTTTATTGTAATACACTTTACAAAAGATTTGCCTTCATTCAGAAATTAGCTCCAAGGAGCTACAAAAATATTAAGAATCTAACTTGATTAAATACATTTCTTTCCTATTGAACATTAGCTTTATTACTGCAGCTGGCAACTGAGACACTTCTCATTTGTATGTGGTTTGACCCCATCTTGCATCAGGCAAACTAGTGATCTAGAACAAATTCTGACAGGCAAGACATAACCTCAAGATGTACAGTATATTACATGATTGCTCCCTCAGGCAAAAAAGGAGAAAAGTCCAAGTGACACATTCTTTCACACTGCCAAATGAAAGCAAAAATGTTCACAATGATTGAGCTAACCAAAGAAATCTGCACTGCAGATCTACTCAGAAGTTCCTAGAGATCTTCTTTGGAAAATAAAACTCTTTTTCTTTTTTAAGCATAAGGCTTTCTGAGGTAAAATTACTCTGACATTTCAAACTTCAATCCAGAAAGGCATGTATTTCATTTTAAGTGCAGTTTACCCTCAACTTAGGAAGTGCACTTAGTTGGATCAGGACCTGCACATGGATGCCACAGTAATTTCTCCTCAATGGAAAGCAGAGTTCACCAGTTTTTCCAGATCTCTGAGAGAAAAAAATCTATGATAGGACTTCACATTAAATAGGGAAAGTAACAACAGATGGGGCTTGAGAAAATAACCAAAGCTATTTAACTGAAAAAAAGTCAAGTAAATAAGACAGAGAATTACCCAGATGCAGCCCCTATGACTGATTCTGCATCAAAATATTTTACAGGGGATTAAGATTTCAATCTAACCTGAACTCTAGCACTACTTTGCCAGTCATCAGCTAGTCAAATAGTGGTTGAGTTTCCAGGAAGCAATCAGATATTTATTATGGCAATGTGTACAGACAGCTCAATACCACCACCCTCTTGTATTGCACGCTGTACAAATGTATGAAGAGAGACAGGCCCTGCTAACATGTAGATAGAACCTCACCGCGGCTGGGTACAGTGCACAAAAAGGATGGTGCAAATTACTCAAAATCCCATAGGAAAAAAAAAACAGGTTAATTCTAGTTTACCCAGCCAAGTGCCCGCATCCATCAGCCAACACAGTCTCTGTCCTTACTCTTCGCAGATCACAGTTTTCACTTTCTTCAGAAAAAAACAAGGAACCAGGAAATTGATGTAATTCTTCCCTCTTCCCTTCTGCTATCACCCAAAAGATAATTCATTCAGTGACAGACAAAGTGACAATGAAGATACAAAATAAAAAATGAGTCTGTAAGGAATGTGCAGTCTATGAGTAGCCCAACTATCCACAGTGAATCTGGCATTATGAAAACATTATAGACTCAAAACAAGCTTGTCTGAGTGCTGTACAGAGGTACTTGGACAAACTCAAGAACTAGGCCCATGGGAATCTCAAGGGGTTTAAAAAGTCCAAGTGCAAGGTGCTACACCTGGGTCAGAGCAACCTCCAGTAGCAACACAGGCTGGGGATGAACAGATGGAGGGCAGTCCTGCTGAGAAGGACTTAGGGGTGCTGATGGATGAAAGGCTGGACATGACCTAATCATGTGCATTCACAGCCCAGAAAGCCAAACGTGTCCTGGGCTGCATCCAAAGCAGGCAGGGCAGTAGAGAAGGGAGCGGATTTTGCCCCTCTCCTCTGCTCTGCTCTGCTCTGCTCTGCTCTGCTCTGCTCTGCTCTGGTGAGACCCACCTGGAACACTGCATCCAGCTCTGGGGTCCCAGCACAGGAAGGACAAGGACCTGTTGAAGCCAGTCCAGATCCAGAGGAGGCCACCAAGCTGATCAGAGGGATGAAGCACCTGTCCTATGAGGATAGGCTGAGAGAATTGGGATTGTTCACTCTTGAAAAGGCTTCAGGATGACCTAATTGCAGCCTTCCAGCATCTGAAGACAATGTACAAGAAAGCTGGAGAAAGAAAGTTTACAAGATCATATACTGACAGGACAAGGGGCAATGGTTTCCAACGGAAAGAGAGTAGGTTTAGATTAGGTAGCAGTGAAAAATTCTTTACTGTGAGGGTGATGAGGCACTGGAACAGGTTGCACAGAGAAGTTGTGGATGCCTAATCCCTGAAAGTGTTTATGGCCAGTCTGGATGGAGCTCTGAGCAACCTGGTCTAGTGAAAGATGTTCTTGTCCATGGCAGGATGGCTGTAACCATATGGTCTTAAACATGCCTTCCAGTCCAAGCCATTTTATGATGCTATGAAATCTTTTCATGACCAACTACAGAATGGATGAAAAATAGGCTATAATTTGTCATCTTCACATTACTTTACTAATAACATATTGTCCAGTGAGTCTTAATGCTCCTATCTTACTCCAGTATTTGCAGTTTTTACAGAAATAGGAAAATACGCAGATTTATACAACATGTATTATTTATTGTCTACACCTCAGGCAAAAGCAGCAGTATGGTGCCACAGCAGCCTCAGGCATTTTAAATCCTGGAAGCACCCTTCCTGGCCCATCTTCTCACCTTCTCTTCTGCACTGGCTCTGTGTGCAGGATGGTGCAGGAAACAAGGAAGGTAAAAAACATATTTTAGTGGTGGCAATAGCAAAAATTTTTACTATAATGATCTCATAGTTCATTGTGCAATGTAAACAGTATAATTACTAGAACAAGAAAAAGGACAAGAAAGCAGAAAGAGGGGAAGTTAAAATTTGTGACAGTTAAGATGGGGAACAGGCCAAAACTGTTCTGGAGTTGTACTCTCAGCTGTATCAGCACAACCAAGGTGGCTGGCACATGACATTGGAAACATGAACTGTTGGTTTTGGCTAAAATCAAATCTAATTGCTGCACCTCTAGAGGTCTGTGGTTTTCTCAAAGGAACATAGAAAATCTGAGTCAAAGTTGGAGTGGCCATCCCAATGCCTAGGCACCAGCTCATTAGAGTTTTTTTTTACAGAACAAAAACAAAACCAAAACAAACAAAAAAAACCTAACCAAAAACCAAACCAACAAACAAAGAAAAACCACAAAACCTAAATATGGATATGACAGATCCACAAGGAAATGAGGGTTAATGTAAGACAAACTGTGATGTCTTGGAAAATACCTGGAAGAAACGTGTATGACTTAAAATTAGGAAGCAAATAAAATGCTTACAAGTGCAGTATTACAAAATGAATTCTCAGGTGTGTGCCATTGAGTTTCCCAGATATCATCTAATTCACCACCATATAAAGATACTCAACATCTTTCTTGAACTTTCTTAGAAGATTGACTGCAAAACTATTTTAGCTCTCTGTCAAATATTTGTCTTTGGGAACATTTAAAACACAAGCAGCAGTTTCACTGTCTTCAATAGTATGAAATGCTCCATGAGTAAGGCCTGGGTGAAAGCTTTTTTGGCCTCCACTAATGAAAACAAAGCACAGGAAGTCCTATTACTCTACCAGTAAAAGTCTGGAGTTAAGGAGAGTCCTATGACTCTCCTTAAAAGTCACCATGCCATTTCCTGTGTTGGAACACTACGTCAGAGTAAGTGTAAAGTGTAAACATCAGTTCCTGTGTGAGTTTCTAACATTTCTGACTGATGTTTCTCAAAAATAAGTCATACCCCTACATTTGACTGAAGGATCACAGACCCATGTTAGGGTCACTAAAGAGATGTGGAAGAGCAATACAAAGAGTGATTCCTAAGGTGGCTGTGTTCTGAATGAGTATTCCTTTTTCCTTTATGAGAAGAAGCTGTTGGATATTACAGATGCACCTTAAAATCTCATTATTTTGAGTAGGATCAGGTTAATGTTACAAAGGATCATCCTCTCAACACAATTACCCAGCATTCCCTTACTTTCTTTTGCATGATTCTTCCTTAAAAGATTAATTTAATTTTTGTGTTAATTTGATATCATGCAACTTCTCATGAAACACCAAACTTTCCTAAGTTAGAAAAAAGTGGAGTAGTTTGCAAAAAACCCCAAATATAATTAATTTAAAAAATCTAAGCTCACATTCAGAACTCAGTTTAAGTGTAAGTATAGAAGACACATTCAAATCTTAATAAGGTAGTCTAGTATTTATGCACGTTTTAGAGTTTTCATTTTAAGAGGATTTCAAGTGATTTTAAATGTGTCACTGTACATTAGATCACTACATGATGTCAAAAAATATCAGCAGTGGAAAAAAACGCAGTTACTGCTGAGTTAAGTCTCCTGACTGTGAGCAAAAAGACTGCCTTCACAGAAGTAAAACAGGAGTATGAAAAATATAATGCAGTTAATTAAACTCTCATTTTTCTAATAAGAATAATGCACTGAAAGGAAGATCTGACAGTTCTGATAGGAGAGTCATGGTAACATTTGCAAAATGCTTATATGACCAAATTATTTATTCATTGAGTTATCGATCCATCTATCTATCCTAACTACTCATTCCCGTTTTACAAATATTCACTTTAAAGGCACAAACTAATTGCAGAACTCAGGTGATGGTTATCTCTTGTTTAGAAAGGATGCAAAATTTTCCATAGAGGAAAAACAGGATGTGAGCTGAAATTACCTTCTGTCAATGGAGGCTGACCTTGTTTCTGATGTTGTGTTAATGATACACAGCTTTACAAAGGGAAATCGTCCAGAACCAACAAAATCACCATCAGAACATCAAAGCTATTTAGCACAATAAAACAATAAACACAATTCTTGCAATTATATATCAGAAGCCAGGTGGACCGCTTCAACAGCTTAAGTAACAGAAAGAAAAAATACCAGAAAAGCATTTGCAGAATATACCATTTACAGCGTTAGATCACAAAAACAAGACAGTTTGTTACAGTGGGTTCAGTACAGACAGACTCCATGGTCCATGGAGTCCTCAAAATAACATGTCAGAGGGATGAGACCAGCTTTTGTCTAACAGTGAATTTCAGTCTCAGGATGGTAGGAGTATAGCTGAAATACTGATAAACAAATGTTACTCTTATTCCCGTAACACTGAAGCTTGTCTAATTATTTTGTTTATTTCCACCTTGCAATTGCACTATGTATGAGCAATCAGGAATCAGCTGTGCTTCCTGTGTATTAATTAATTTTCAGGAAATACTACGAACAAATTTTCATACCAGAACCATACAGTAAACCTTAGCTTTAATGTTTTATTCATCACCTCTACCTACCACTTTCACTTGTGTCTGTAGAAAAGCACAGATAGAATATTTGCCTAAATTATGGAATTCTTTCATTTCTGCCAGCATAACAAGAGAATAAATCTCTTCCCCAGATTAGAAAATGAGGTTGCCACTAGTCTTACTGGAATATCTCAGTCACAGTCTCTTTTCTTTCTATCACTGGACTTCATTTACAGAAATGTGCTTTCAAAAAGTTGCTGTCAAAACAATGATAACACAGGCAGATACGGGGTGACCTTAAAAACAGTGCAAGATGTAGTACAGACCCTCTACGGCATGATGCAGAATCCACCAAAAAGAGAGAAAACACACTGGGAAGGATGTTAAAATTACTTGAGAGCACTTTGCAAACTTCTGATTCTCTGCTGCTCACCAGAGATTAAGAAGGACTTCCATAAAATAGATGGTCCTTTTTCTCAGATTCAGAGCAGTACCACCAAGCTGCTCTAACTGCTGGTTGTTATATCAGAGCAGAGCCTGCTCATGACATATCCTCCCAACTCCCAGCCCCACATCTGGCTCATTCCAAATACTGCTAGATGCCTTAGAAGGACATTTGTCAGTCTGACATAGGCTTCTGCATGCTGCCCTGGGCCTTCCTATCACTACATTCAAGCCCTGAGGAATTCAGTCTTTCTTTCCATACTTTCTTTAGTGATTACATCCCTTAACAGACAGCCAAAACCAATTCACCTCTATCAAACAGACTGGCAAATTTTATCACTGCCACTGCATCGCCAGAGGTGGCAGACAGGTTGCAAACAGAAGCATTGATTAACTATTCACTCTAATGCTCAGGTATAGCAGGAAACAGTGTAAGGAAGCCTACACTAATATATTTTTTATATATAGCTAACCAAAATCTTTCAGTTAAGCTCAGCATTCTGCCCAGCATCTTTGAAATACCCCCAACGAACTCCAATTATATTAACAGAAATTAGCAGTGAAGCAACTAATATTACATTGCACACCTAGCTTTCATAGTATTACCTGATACTTTGGTAGATAAGGATGTGTTAATGTTCACCATAGAGCATCATAAGAATAAACAGAAAATAACCCATAGTTTTCGTATGTTTTTAAGAGTCCTATTTCCAAGAGCTATCTGCTGTTTTCTGGAAAAAGCAGCAATAGTTGTAATAGGCAGAGCCTTAACCTTTCTAACAATCTTGTTATTGCAAGTCTCTAACTTCCACTTAGAAACAAGATAAACATCTTCTTAAGCTAATTCTGTCTCCTTTCTGATCTCATTTCCCTGAGAGGATCTAGTGTTATTAGGGTGCTGGTTATTTTCATTTATTAGCAGAGCTACATTCTGAGTATCTTACAAAGAACTTTTCTAAGCTCAAATCACTCTTCTACCTGCAAGTGCACATTTTTTGTGACATTTCTACAGATGTAGCCTCATGAAAGCTGGCAACAGGCTATGAAGGAAGAATGAAGCCTATTTTCCTACAGAAGCACTTTGCTGTATGCATATACAAAACTCATGAATTAGCTACCAGCTGGACATCAAAATTATCTCAAAAACGGATAAGAAAAAGTGTTTTATATTTCAAAAGGTATATGAACCCAAAGGCTGTCTAGCGAAAAACTGATTCCTGAAATTCTCAGTCAGTGATATAAGCTTACCAGAAATACTTCCACTTTAAAGTAATTTTAATCAACTTATAGGAAACAGTTTCCTATAAGAGAGTAAGGCTTAGTACAGTGCAAGCTCCTTGATTCCTAACAGAAGTGCAAGCAGTGGCAGAAGCCTGGGGAAAGAAAAGCAAGTCTGGTGTCTTTAAGTTATAGCTATGAACTCCTGAAACCACTATAGTGCAGACAAAGTCAGGGCTTTTCAAAAATGAGGCAGAAATGAGCAACAACATGGAAACTTACACATTCCAGAAAGACAGAAAATAGGTCTGTGGCTTTCTGACTGATTCTTTTCATGGGAGAGAAGCCAGAACTTTAAGCAATCCTTGTTCAGATCAGCATACAGAGGTACTGCCTCCTATGACTCTGCTCTTTCCTGGATTGCCAGGCATCTCAAAGCTGCATTGTATTTCCCTAGGGACTCAGTGACTTCACAGTGCCTTTAGCGGTCCTAAAAAAATTAAAAGTAACTGTTCCCAAATTAATTTTCCACTTTCCAGCTCTCATCCATATCTCTTCTCTGTGAAAACATAAAAATAAACTGAGCTGCAGCTGAACAATAGTGTTTCTATTAGAATGGTCAAAAGTGTCAAAGCTAAACCAGTGTGTTATTTGGGGATTTTTTTCCCTGCAGCTTGCATTTAATCAAAGTAGAAATCTAAGGAAGAAAATACAAATATTTTATATTTGCAGTTCACTAAGCAGCTTATTAAAAAATATGTTCCTTAGTCAGTCACAGACAGTACTTCTAATACATTGACTTCCTTCTAGTACTATTACGAAGCTGAGGAAACCTGAGTTGGCACTGTTCCAGCTAAAGCAATCACAACCCAGACGTACAGAGCAATATGGTGGGAATATGACTACATTAACATTTTTGCTAATTCTGACTCACGCTCAATTCTGTCACGTTCACATATTTTTAATTCAAGGATTAAACTCTGCTCCCATAAATGCTCATAGAAGACTGATCTTTGCTGCATAGATGATAAAATCAAGCAAGCATCTAACCTAGCCTGTAAAAAAACAATTACCTACTGAAGACTAGTCATATTCCAACATAATTGTATATTACAACCAGAAAAAGCAAGTACAATCTTGTACCTTTTCAGATGGACAATCACAAGACACAGGTAGGAAACTGAAGCTGTTCCCAGCAAATAACACAGAATCATAGTCTGGGTAGTATTAGAAGGGATCTTAATATCTCATTTAATCCAACCTCCATGCCCAGAGCAAGGACATCTTTCACTAGATCAAGTCGTTCAAACCCTTATCCAACCTGATCTTAAAGACTTCCAGGGATGGGGCATTTGTTTCTCTGGGCAACCTGTTTCAGCATATTATCAACCTCATCATAAAAAATGTCTTCCTTATATCCATTCAAAATCTACCCTTTTTCAATTTCAGAAAGCCTTTCTCAGTCTTTCTGCTAACTCATCTCCTTCATATATTGAAAAATTGCTGTAAGTTTTCCCTGCAGCCTTCTCTTTTCCAGGCTTGAACAACCCCAGCTCTCTCAGACTTTCCTCACAGGATAGATGCTCCAGCCCTCTGATCATTTCTGTGGCCATCAACTGGACCCATTGCAACAGATCCATGCCCTTCTTGTGCTGGGGACCCCAGAGGTGGACACAGTACTCCAGGGGAGGTCACACAAGAGTAGAAAACAAGAATCACCCCCCTGTACCCGCTGGCCATGCTCACTCGGATGCAGCTCAGGATGAGATTAACTTTCTGCACTACAAGTGCAAATTGATAGCTCATACCTAATTTTTCATCTACCAATACGGCCAAGTCTTTCTCTTGAGAGCTGCCATCAATCCATTCACCTCCCAACAAGTACTGATATTGGTCACTGCCCTGACCCATATAAAGGACCTTTCACCTGGCCTTCTTTCCACCTTGGTGTTGTCTGCAAACTTGCTGAGGACATTCTCACTCCCACTGTCTATGCTGATATAAAGATACTGAACACTATTGGACAGTATATGGACCGCTGAGGGATACCATTCAGGAATTTTTCTAATCAGACATTGAGCTTTTGGATTACCAATTACATATGCTAGTTCCCTAAGGACTCTAGGATAGATCTATTCTGTCCAGTATTTTTAATTTCTTAGACGGTCTTGAGCCTGATCTCTTATGGTACATGCAACTTCATTTCTCTAGTTCCTCCCTTGACATGAAGGGACTTGATAGCAGCAGGAAGAGAATTATCAGTGAAAACTCAGGCAATGCAGTTCTTGAACACTGCATTGTCTTCATATCAGTTGTTTCATTTATTAAGGGTGTACGGAGTGGTGTCTTTCTTTTCTGACTAACATACCTGTGAAAGCCCTTATTTCTTTCTCAAATCCTTTGTAAAATTTAGCTCCAGCTGTGTCCTAGCTTTCCTGATCCCAGGTAACCACCTGCTCTGGCATGGGCTCCTCCACCAGCTGCAGGCAGATCTGTGCATCCCCATAGACCTCCATGGGCTGCGGGCACAGCTGCCTCACCATGGGCTGCACCAGCAGCAGCAGGGGAATCCCAGCTCTGGTGCCTGAAGCACCTCCTGCCTCTACTTCATGGACCTTTGTGTCTGCAGGGCTCTTGCTCCTCTCACTCTGCTATTCTCTGGCCACAATTACAATTGTGCAATAACATTTTCTTCTTCCTTTTCTTAAATATGTTGTCACAGAGGTGTTACCATCACTTCTAATTGGCCCAGCCTTGGCCAGTGGCCCATCCGTCTTGGAGCTGCCTTGGATTGGCTCTGCCGGATACAGAAGAAGCTTCTGGCAGCTTCTGAGAGAAGCCACCCCTGTAGGCCCCCTACAAACAGGCCCACTACCAAAACCTGGCATGCAAACCCAATACGAGGGCCAAACTATACCTCGCAGTTTTCACTACCCTTTTTCCCTTTTTTCAAATAACAAAACCCTTAAAGCAATGTACTTCTGGAAAGAAGTATTCCTAAAAGATTTGGAATTACATATTCTTTACAACTATTTACATCTTGAAAGTAGTGTTCTCAAAATTGTTTTGAATTGGATATTAAGATTCAGAAAATATATCCTTCCCTGCTTTATTTTCACCTTTTCAGATCACTGGCAGTCTAAAGCCAGAAATGAGATACATACTGCGTTAAAGGTCTCATCTGGTTTATGACTCCATTAGTAAGTCCTGTGTTCTTGGTTCTGCTGTTTTAACAACAGCAATGAACAGACATGCACACATATACAGCTTCTAGGAAAATGCACAAAGAAAACAGATGTTTTGATTGTAGACTGAAAAGGATATTTACAGGTGATGAAGCAGTGTAACCTGAAGTAAAAATCTTCTCATTGGTTTCCAATACTTATTGCTAAACCTTTCTATTTTAGAATTGCAACACACTTTTTGCTGTGTTTTCCGCTCCAACATAGGTCTGTACCTATCCTATAGATAGCACTCCTGGATTTTTGTCCCTTTAATCTGGATTAATTTATTCAGCAACATATATAGTCATTATGCTCTCGCAAACGAACAGATGCCTCTGACTGAATGAATATTCAAGGACCTCATCTCGTGAGCTGTTGGGGTTAATTGAAGGGTTTGTCCATGACAACATACATAGGATTGGTTCCTGCTTCAGTAAGTTTTTGAGGCATGCATGTAGCAGTTGCCGTTTAAGTGAAAACATATGGAAGGTGCTAGTGAATCAGATACAAGAATATCACTGGCAGGGTAAAAAATATTACCGAAAAAAAGAAAAAAACACAACAGCAAAATGAAAGAGCCACTGAGATTCAGAATACCCTTGACAACATTTGGCATTCAGTCCCTCATTTTGTACCTTAATGCTTCTCCTAACTGAAATGCAACTCTTCACCTGAAGAGCGATTTTAAAAAATTGTTAAGTTTTTCCACTCAGTATTAAGTGACTACAGTATTATTCAGTAGGGGCTTTTATAGTATTGTGCATAAATCCAAGGTATTTATGAAAAAAAGATCGCATTGTTATATAATTACAGCTAAGTAGTTGTTAAGCTATTTTGAGCTACTAGCCAGAGATTTTAATAACCCTTTTCCACTAAAGGTTCTGATATAGTTCTAGAAGTGTAATGATATGCTGCAACAATCCAGTACTTGTCCAAATCCTGAGACAACGAAGGGAGGATCTCTAATGCAAAGAGTTATATAACCACCTATGATTTATGTGCCTGCAGTGACTCTATAATAGATGTGAAGATAAGTTTTTACAAATGCCACCTTCAAAACATGAAATTCATGTCATCTTTGTAGGACTTACCCTGATAATTCTTGGAAAGGACCCTCCAGAAACATCAAGTTCATATAAACATGAGTGTATGTAATGAATTCTCAAGAGCAATCAACGCATGATGCACAAGGACACCCGCAAGAATTTTCTTCTAAACTAACACTGCAGCTCCTAAGAATGTATCAAGCTAATTAAAAGCTAAAACCCGGAGAAAGGGCGACATAAACCACGCCGAAGCGGCGAATGCTGTTTTGCAAAGCGAGAACACTGTGCGTCAGAGCAGAAGCCATTTAAACGCCTGCCTCACTTACCTTTCGTTACAACTTTTGCCATCAGCATTCACTCCCCGCCGCCACGGCGCAGCGCGAAGCCGAGCCGCCCGACTGCGGGCTCAGGCTGCCCCCGCGCGGCCGCGCCCGGCAGCACAGCGCGGAAACCCGCTCGGGAATTCCATCCGCCGCTGGGAGCGCGGCAGGCTGCTCGCCACAGAGACAAGGCGCTCCGCTGGGGATGCTTGGGTGTGGCGCTTTTCACAGCTCCCGCTTACAAAGTCACTGCCGTTTCAGTTACGGAACACGCACCAGAATCAGGATGTCTTTCACTGGGCAAGAATATTTCTCACTACCACAATAATTTTCATATATTTGAATATTTTAATATGCCCTCGCATAGCCAGACAGGACATAAGGAACTTATACAAGTGCTCAGGAAGGGCTGAATGAGGATCCCACTGAAACCAGTGTAAATTACAAAGGTCTGCTAAGAGCATTTGAAAAACACTTCAGTAAAATATACATTAAAGTTATACTTACTGGAGTACTCAGTATCTGGACCTGCAGTCATGTTCAGTAAGCCATATTTATTTAATGTCCTATCTCTCCGTATTCTATTATCCTGTTATTTGTCTTGAGATTCACCTTCTTTCTTTCCATTACATATAATACATAATTATTAAATTTTTGATTGTCACAGTCTTTCTCACTCTATTTTGTTCAGTTATCCGTTGTTCCTTTACAATGTATTGAACTTTTTTAATTTATTCAATTTTTCATCTCATTTTGTCACATCATTTTTGAAATACATGAGATGCAGTATATTTCATAAGCTCTAGCAGTCTAAGGTAAACAACTAATAAAAAAAATTCCTTATCAAAGACTAAATTAAGAATTATTTTATTTAAATCTATCGCAGATTTTTCAAATGGGAGCTACATGAAAGTTCAGACTGATCACAGTGAGTCAGAAAAAATGTAGTGCTAGCCATCAATAACTTATTTTGCATGGAGAAAGAAAAGAGGAAGAATTTCAATGTCTGGCCTCAACTGCCCACATTAGCCAGCCAACTGCTGCAGGCCACTTTTTTCTGGGCCATGAAGATGGTTTTAAACATTTGTGACCATGAAATACTGTCATTTTTTAATTCCTTCATCCTCCTGAATTATAATTTCATAAGACAGAAAAACTAGTTGACAGAGGATAAAATAATTTTTCCTGTTTGATTACATCATAGTACCAACTAACCAAATTAACTTCATAAAACTTTGCATCAAGATTTACAATACTGGCAAGTATGTAACATGTACAACTTTGTTTTCACTTTTTCTTAAGAAGACACAAGAGGACTAAGATACAACAGAAGTTTGGGGATTGGAGATTCAGACTACAATACCTATAGAACAGATTTTTGTTTGTCTGTAACCACTCCCAGACAGTTTATTAATACAACATCACATTAATCTGCTTCTCCCGAGTTCACATGGGAATTAACAATAGTGGACTAACATCCCAAGATAGTTTCAATCCATGAGGGAATGCAAGGGGTGCAGGGGACATTATCCATGCTTCTCTTACAATTTTAAAATCCTGTAAAACAAGAAACAATCATGCATCTTTCAACATAGAAAATTCAATCTGTTCATAACTGCCTAAGAGCTCTAATTCTCCTTTGTTTCATTTCTTTGGGTTCTTTTATTTTTATTTTTTTCTGTGCTTGCAAGAAATGTGTTCCTCATTCTGATTGTTTCCAGACATTGATTTATAATTAATTGTGGCTAACAATGAGCAGCTTAATATGGCATTTTTCCCTGCCTCAAGACAGAAGGGTAAGATATGTCATAAATTCTTATACAAACATATGAAGTCTCATTACATTTAAATTCCAAAATTACAGGAATTCAGATACAACCAACTCTTCTTCCTCACCTTTTTTTTATTTAAATTCTGTAATTTTGACTGTTTGGGTTTTTGCCTTATGGCTTTCTTGTTCTTTCCCTCACTTTATTTTGACTCTTCATAGAAGATGTTTATGCTGCTGCTAATGGAACCACAGAATAATGTTGGAAGGGACCTTCAGTGGCTGTCTAGTCCATGTTTCTGCTCAGATGGGAGCCAACTTTTAAATCATATAACATTGCTCAGGGTCTTGTCTAGTCAAGCTTTGAGCATCTCCAGTCTCTCTAAGCAACCTTCTCCAGCATTTAACCTTTCTCACTGTGCAATCTTCCCTAATATTCCTATTCAGAACTTCTCCTGCTGCAATATAAGCCCATTGATTCCTACCCTTTCCCTCTGCACCTCCAGGAGTATCTATTCTCTCTAACCACCCATTAAAAAGCTGCAAAGAGAAAGCCCTCCTACAAGCCATTCCTTCTTCAATAGAAAACAACCCAACTTCTCAGACTCTCTTTGAATACCATGTGTTTCAGCAAATGCCTCAGTGGCTCACCACTAGATTCTTTCCAGTACATCTGCATCTTTCTTGTGCTATTGACCCCAAGCTGCACAAAGTACTCCAGCCACCATCTTGTAAGTGAGGGGATTAATGTATTCCCGCAACTAAACCACTCCTAATGCTGCACAAGGTGGGCTTAGCCTTCATTGCTACAAAGGGCATCCTGCTGACTTTTGTTCAACTTCTTGTCCACCAGCATTCTGAGATCCTGCTTTGCAAGATAGCGTTGCAGTTAGTCAATCCACAGTGTAGCTGTTGCATGAGACTGGTCCCTTCCAAGTGCAGCGATCAGCACCTCTGTTGAACTTCAAAAGGTCCCCTCTTAAGCCTCTGAGTGTCAGTCCTGACTTCCATCTTATCACTGCCATACCCAATCTTCTGTCACCTGTGAATGTCCTAAAGGTGCACTCCATCCCATTTTCTATAGGAAAAGTAAGGTGATTTATCAATCACCATTTTCTAGGTGATTGATAAAGACAGTAAACATTAACAATTCAAAACCCTGAGGAATGTCATTCCTAACCAGACACTATTTGAACCCTTACTCTTTGAAACCTTTAGTCCAGCCAGTTTTCCACTCACCTGGAATTCTACCATGTTTTTCGCCTTCAGATACAAAGAGGCTGTGTCACATGTTTTGTTGTCTCCACATCCACACTGTTAATCACATCATTGTATAAGACAATCAGGCTGGTCAGGCACAATCTGAACAGGTAATTCTGTGCTTGCTTTTCCCGATCACCATTTTCTGATGGGCCTAGACATTATTTCCAGGAACACTGGCTCGATGATCTTCATGGGGACTTCAATTGGTCTTGAAATTCCCAAAATCCACCTTATCTTTCTTCAGGCTAGCTGTGATATGTGCCTTCTTCTAGTCATAATGTAGTTCACCCAGGCATCATAACTGTTTGAAAGTCAGAGAAAGGTTTCACAGTGACATTGGCCAATCTCCTTAGCAGCACTGGATGCACCTCACTCAGACCTTCTCTGTAACTCTAGATTGCTTAAGAAGTCTTTAACTCAATCTTTCTTTACCATCACCCAAACTTGGCCTATGTGTACACAAGCTTAGGAGACCTGACAGCAGACCTTACCAGTAAAGAAAGCAAAACATGTTACTCAGTCTTTTCTACTTCCTACGTCCCTAGGTCCACCACCTCATTTTTTCAGCAGGTCTACACGTTCCTTAGACTGCTCTTGCTGCTTAGGCAGTTATCACAGTCCATGCTGCCCTTCTCAACCACCACAAATTCCAGTTCCAGATTAGTTTGGCTCTTCTACAACATTTGAGAAATATTTCTTTCTTTCATGCAGCCTATACCCCCTTCCACTGGTGTATGAGTGCTTTCTGTACTTGAATTCAGTCATAGCTGCCCATTCAACCATGTGGACCTCCTGACACATCCCCTCAGCCTGTGAACTTCAAAACACATTGTTGCTATGCCCAAAGGAGGCTACTGACAATCAAAAAGCTGTCTTAGACCACTCCACACTTGCCTCTCATGGGATCTAATCTACAAGCTGACTCAAGAAGTGTAAGTCTGCTCTTCTAAAGACAAGGATTATTCTGCTACACTTCCTATTTTCCTGCAATAACACATAGGATAAACTCAGGAAACCACTTTCTTAATATATTGATGAAAAAGTGGTACCACTAATCATAAACACAATCTAACCTAAAACCTCTTACAAAGGTAAATGTGCTGCTGTAAAGGTCTGAAAGGATTTCATAAACATTTCTTACTTCTCTGCAATAGACAGGACACTCTTCTACTTACGCAGATGGATTCTGTAACACACATGGCCTCTCATTCTAGTCTGAAGATAATGATACTAAAGATGACAGAGATTTGTGCCTCACCCATGTCCAAAAACCTCAGACAGAACACCACCCTTGACATGTAAGTGCTTAAATGTGCAAGGAAACACTTTGTTTGACCTGGTTATCTCCAGAAAGGTCTGTGTTTACCTATATTTTTTCAAAGAGGGCAAGTGTGGTTACAGCATAACTTACACACACACAGAATCAGACATCACATACCATTGCCTCAGCAAGATCAGGACATATATCACACAGTCAGAACTTTTTTTCTTCTTTTCATTGAAAAGCTGTCTGAAGGAAAATACTAATTATTGCAAAATGTTTACCCCTGCATCCTGTGTTTTGCATTTAAACTAGTCAGTGCATTCCATCCCAAATGCTGTTACTATGAGATAGAAGAGTTGAATTTCAAATACAGGAATATAATTCTACCTCTTGTTGTTCCCATCTTCCTCTGCAAAACATTAGCCTGATCCTCATGTTAGTGTTCAACACATCTTCTGGGACCACAGTGACAGTGTTTTCTCCACATTTCTCTAAACCTAAGCTTCACTGAATATAAGTAAACATTCTAACCACTGGATACAGTCACAATGCATCCTGTTTGGCCATGAAACTGAAATTCCATTCTGTTTGTGCAGAAATAACAGAGGAAGGCCCTAGGCTAGTTTATGACTAAGTGATAAGTGGAGTCTCCAGGGAGACCAAGATGAAATCAACAAGGTGCCTCAGAGCAGAAAGTGAACTGTACCATGACTCCCACTTAATTCACATCTTCTGATTCAAAACTTGAGTGTTTTCATGTCACAGCTGGAAAAGCAAATGCATGTTTTTGTTCTACTGTGAATAAAAACAGAAGCAATTTTGTGGATGCTGCTGTGTTGCTAAATTATAGAAAACCCCACAATATTAAGAATCAAATGAGGTTTTTCTAACTACAAAAAAGGCAGCAATGAGGTAATTAATTCCATCAAGCATAAACCCAACTGTTCTAACTAAAATAAGATCCAGACAATTTATGGGATATAGCTTTTGGACTAAAAATTAAATCAAGTTAAATCTTTTTCCGGAAATTATTATGAAGGAAGGCAAACTAGTATTATTAATAAGCAGCAGTGCTACTTGCTTATTTCTAATCACCGAATGCATTCCAATCAACATATGACAGAAAGGAAGACCTATGCAAGTATTGTGATGTTAGGTTTGTCACCACAGCTCACTGGAACCTCACCTCTGTGCAAGAGTACAGAAATGCTTCCATCTTGTGGATGCAAAGGTCTGATGCAAAGGAAGGCACTGAACTTCCCTTGGCTTGCCACTGGGTTTTTTGACAGAGGGAGACCCCTACCCAGCATGGAGCTGAACCATGGAGGAGCAACCATTCTTGGGAGCTAGGCAACTTCACTTTCAGATTTCTACACCTGAGCACTCAGCAAAGTACCCAGAGAGAAAAACACCAGAAATACACGATGCCATGCAAAAAAAAAGGTGAGGTTTTTTTTATCATCGCTCTTTCTCCTTTTCCCCACAGATATTTTCTTCCTGAAATTATGCTTCTGGAATTGCTATCCCACACATGCCACACACTGCTGTTTAGATCTTACTATAAGAATAAAAGAGAAGCATAGGGATATAAAGCAGTAGCACCACTCTGCAAGGGTACATTACCTTGTAAGAGACTAAAGCCTATGGGTCCAACCAGATGCCTCAGAAAGTGCTAGCTAACATTGTCTAAAATACTTATCATACCTCCCTGCTTACGTAAAACAGCACTAAAAGACTGGCACTCCCAAAGAGGAAAAATAAAGTACCTGAAGCACACGTATATTTCATGAATGCACTGATAAGACTTGTTCCTATTTTGCAACAGGATACAAGACCAGAGACCTTTAGAGCTTTCCACAAAATATAAGCCACAAGCAAGGTAGAATGCTCTCCTTCTCAACTATGACACAGAAGGGTGGGAATTTTCCACATAGAGTTTCCATCTTTCAAACATTAGCATGATGTTTTATTACTTTTCTAGGGAATTCATTATCTTCTTCAGAGTAATAGAAGTTTTATATTGGCAAAATTCAGTAGGCCTATTTCTCTTCAAAATCTTCATAAATGACTTGGACATAGGACTCAAAGGAATATTAAGTTTGCCAACAATACTAAATTGGGAGGAGCTGTCAACTCCCTCAAAGACAGAGAGACCATGCAGAGAGACCTTGGCAAATTAGAGTGCTGGGCAATCACCAATCACATGAAGGTTTACAAGGGCATGTGCCAGATTCTGCACCTGGGATGGGGCAATCCTGTATGTATGGACAGACCTCAGAATAAGGCTGAAGAGCAGCGTCACAGAAAGAGACATGGGATCCTGGTCAATGGCAAGCTGAACATGAGTCAGCAGTGTCCTTGCAGCCACGAGGGCCAACACTGTCCTGAGGTGCATCAGGCACAGCATCACCAGCAGGGCAAGGGAGGGGATTGTCCTGCTCTGCTCTGCTCTGCGGTGGCCTCACCTCAAGTGCTGGGGGCAGTTCTGGGTGCCACGATATGAAAAAGACATGAAGCTATTGAAAGCATCCAAAGAAGAGCCATGAGGATGGTGAGGGGTCTTGAGGGGAAGCCGTATGAGCAGTGGCTGTGGTCACTTGGTCAGTTCAGCCTGGGGGAGATGGAGGGGAGACCTCACTAAGGTCTTCAACATCTTCAAAAGGTGAAGCAGAGGGGGGGTACCAGTCTCTTGTGACCGGGTGACTGGAATTGAGGAAATGGCATGAAGCTAAGTCAGGGGAGGTTTGGGCTCAATATCAGAAAACAGTCTTCAATCAAGAGAGTGGCTGAGCACTGGAAAAGGTTCCTCAATGAAGCAGTCACACCACCAAGCCTATCTAGTTCAAGAAGCACTTGGACAATGCTCTCAGGCACACAATGTGACTCTTGGGGTGTCCTGCCCAGGGCCAGGAGTTGGACTCTGTAATCCTGATGGGTCCCTTCAAATTCAGCATGTTCTATGATTCTGCTGTATGAAAATGCAGTAGAATTACAGCTACCATGACAACAAAATAAAAATACCTGAATGTTCTGGAGTATAATTATTCTCAGCTGTGTCTTCTCTGCTACTGAACTCTGTTGTAACACATTGACTGGACCTTGACCTTCAGCCAAACCAACAGGACAAATTCTTCCTGAAAAAGGGGCCAGCAACTACATCTCCAGCCTCACTTTTTGTCCCTTTACCCTTCACATCCTAAGGGCATTCTCTCCAGTAAGTCTGTGTTTTGAGCAAGTTTAGCAAGACGAAATTAACCATGTTCACACCTACTCCATAACATGCCAGAATCACAGAATCATCATGGTTGCAAATGACCTCCAGGATCATTGAGTACAACTATTTTCAAAGATGTTGCTGAGTTTCCAACATAAGGAACATGATGACTAATACTGGCTAATACTTACATTCTTTATCCTTTGCATGCAGAATTGCTGGTTCTTTTTCACTTTTACAAGTTGAGATGAGGTAGTCTCTTTCTTCTGCAATCTCTAGATGTTCTTTCTCTCAAGATCCTTCTGTTTCCCAGGACAATTTGTCATCTAAAGGAGTATTTCCCAACTTTCCTACTGCCAGACAGTCACAGTCCTAAGCCAGTTACTAAAGCAGCAACTTCTCCTTAAATTGCCACTCCCTCTTCAACTTCTACCCAAAAGACTGCATTTTAGACTAAGATCCAAGTTTTTTCTCCCACCTGGCAGTCCTGTAACTACCCCAAGTGTCCTGTGTAAGTACATCACAGTCCAATGAAGCCCACATTTCCTCTTTAAATCCTTGGTAACAGGTGTATAGGGCACATACCTAATGGTCAAAACTGCCCAACAGTTCTGCCCAATGGCATTAGCCTAGGTTTTGATTCTCCCCCAGTTCTTTCAAGCTCAGCTACAAAATGGCTGGAATAGACTATTAGTTTCCCAAAAGGAAAGAAATTTGTAACTGGAAATGACAATAAAACAAGATTAAATTTTGCCTAGTTTACCAGACATCTCCTATCTGTTAAGAAGTAAAAGGAATTGTTGCAATGGCTGGCTTTTCCCCCAGTAACTGAAGCAGAAAATAAAACAAGACAGAACTTTATTTAAGTCCATGGCAAACACAAACATAATCAGATAAAATATCAACACAGTGCTCCCGTGAGAAATTCCACAAAAACTGAGGGTGGCCCACAAAAATGAGTTTTAACACCCATGAAAACAGCAAACAGAAAGGAAAAAATAAGACAACTGCAGCTTCAGTCAGGATGACTTGTCCAAACCTGCAACAGTTACTGTCATGGGGTTTTCAAGAACTGCATGGGTACCGGTGGGCAGCTTGGCTTAACAAGACTGTACAGGTCAATACCTAAAAGGATACAAAATTTCATACCTAGGAAGTGTTACCTCAAACTCAAGAATAAGACATTTTAAAAACTGACATGAAATTCAGATGTGCAGTTTAGCTCTGTCTGTCAGGTTGTCTCTGATTATGAGCAGTGTAACAGTGGTATTATCTGGAAGATTAGACACGAATTCCCCCAGAGACCACTAAAGCTTACAATAATAGTGCAGCCTTCCTGAAATAACAAGCAACATTAAAATTCCCGGTTGCTTCCAAACAAGATTACAGAGATTAACAATAGATGTTGCCTAGCTCAAGCATTCCACTAAATAGACAGAGATTATACATCAGCCTGTATTTAAATCAGGTAAATTGTTTCCACCTTCAGCCAGTGAAGATTATATAAAGGGGAAGTTCTTGAATGGGTCACAGGCTTTGTTATCCAACTGTATTTCATTACTTGAGAGATCAAGATCTTCTACTGGGTGTTTCAGGTCCATCACTAATGTAGAGTCAAAAGATATGTAGTATAACCCTATTTTTTTGTGTCCATCACCCTGGTTTTTACTCAGATAAAGTTTGCTGCCTCCCTGTGATACAGTTAACACACCTCACTTTGCTCAGTAGCCTTAGAAATCACAGGATGGAGCGGCTGTACTGGAGTCATCACCTCGCCACAGAAGTAAAAGCAATGCAAGCAGAAGAAAATTGATGACAAGGAGACTGGTCTGCCTTTTAGCAACAAACTGACAAGTGCTTTCGAGAGGTAGAAAAGGTCACCTAATGCACAGTTCTCCCACTTCCTAAAGGCATAAATTAGGGACAGGAATGTTTTCTTTCCATTATATTTTTTCCACATTGACTATACCACTGTCTGACAGATCTTAGTACAATTCATCATTTGAGCATCAATCAAGAAGGCACTCATCTGAAACCGAAGCACAATTAAATTGGTCAGCAAGCTAGCCTCATGGCTACCTTGGCAACAGATTCACACTTCTGCCCTCATTTGGAAGCCTTCTTACTGTCCAGAAGTATATACATCTGTAAGTACATCTCCAAGATTCCACGTAAAGCAACAGAAGTTTTACTGGGTTACTTTCAAACAGGGTTCAGCAGAGAAAACCACCAGTCATGCTTCAAATCACATATGCCATGTTGGTAAAAAGTACACATACAACAGAAATTAGGAAAATCAAAGCAGTACACACATCATATGACTATTCCCACATTTGGGTGTCAATGGTTCATCTCACTATCCTTAAGTGCCTTCCATTAACTTGTTCCAATAGCCAGTTTCCCAGCCATGAACCTTTACTGCAGCCCCACTGTGTCTGCTAGTGATACCTCATTTTGTGATATGCATTCAGCTTCTCCTCAGGGACACTGCACCTCTGGGGATTGAGTGGTTTTCTTCTTCATTTCTACACAAGTCACGCAGGAGAAGAGCCATTATGCTACCACTACAGAACCACCTGTTTATTCCTAACTCAGCTACAGAACAATCCCCTTCAGAAGTACTAGTTGATTTTCCAGTTTAAGTCATATCTTCGGGTAAAAACTCTGAAAGCTCAGAATGTTCAGAAGTACTTACAGATTATTTTCTATCTTGAATGACCTTGAGTGGCTTTACCAAACTTCCAAGTTTTATCTGAACAGAAAATATAATCCACTGCCTTTATTTGTACACCCTTTACACACATTTCTTTAACACTTTTGATGTTCACAAATAACCAGATTTTCTCAAGGCATCTGTCTAGAGGCTCAAGTATCTTCCATCGTAAAACTAGTTAGCTGTGACTTAATTTTATCAGGAAGCGCAGCTGTTCTATATTTACACTGGTAGACACATCAGTAACCCTAACTTCAAGAAAATTTATTGTGTTGGAGATCTGACGACTGTGCTGCATGAACAACCGTATGCAGCAACACACAGAACACTATTAACTGAAGGAGCAGATCTCCTCACTAAAAATCTGGCATCTAAAATTATACATATATGCACACTACATCATGCTGCTTATGTGCCAAGAAATGCCTTGAACAACTTACAACAGTTCAGTATTTTCATTTCAAGTCCTCAATTTGATCAAAATCATGACTTAAGTACCCATTTGCTATGGAACTATCACAGCTGCCATTAAGACTATTGTTTTACCCATTCTCACTGGAAAAATGGAGCCTTACAATGCAGCCATTGACAGAGAGCTCCAACAGGAGGGTGTTCCCAACACACTGCACCGTACTGACAAAGCCCTTGCACACAGCATGTTTAGAATTGCACTTTTTTAAGAAGTTTCAGCAGCAGCCGACATTGGCTTTATAAATATTTACATACCACATTCCAAAAGCTTAGAAGATTTCTTCCCAGAAGACATGAAATTCTGCTAAGTGGTTGCACCTTCGGGTTTCAAACGCCTCAGCAAACCAGACGACTACAGAAGACTTGTTAGGAGACGGAAACATGTTACATACTTTAAACTCCAGAGAACACCTTTTTCACCTTCAGAATTGTTTCCATCAGTAAGGCACACCAGACACAGATGATTCCCACATGCTTAATCTTTATTGTGCGAATGTTGTTCAGAGCATTTGTTACCCTCTGTAGACACACATTAAAAAAAATACACTAACAGTGGCTAGGTTGATGGACAACATATTAAATCTATGTGGTGGTAACTTGTATGCATGCAGTTAACTCCTGTGGTGCACAAATCCTAGCCAGGAGGCCAGCCCAACTGACGACCACCCAGAACATGGAGATGTACGTGATAGACAGACTGCCCACCCTCAGGCCCTTCATTCACAACCACTCGGTATCCATTGGTCAGGCCCAGGTTAGCAGCACACTTCTTGCCAACAATCATTAAATGCCCGAGAAGCTGGAGGAGAAAGAAAAAAAAAACGAAAAAACAAACAGAAAACACACAGAAAAGGGGAAGGGGCAGGAAGGGAAGGAATGAGAGTAGAGAACCAATAAGCCAGTAAGATAATTCTTAGAAATTCAGTCATTGCTCTTCAAATAGTTGTCTGCCTGCAACTGACATTTTCCAAGAAAAACTATAAAGACTGACTATGCGTAATATAGGGGGAAAATAGAACTACAGATTTTTTTCAAGCCAGGCTGTAACAGACTACAAAAGTGTTATAGAAGCTAAATTTACTTCATGGTTGAAGCCCCCACTACTTCTTCAGATTATATATATAATTCTGGTGGAAAAGAAACTTTATCTTACCATGTAAAGTTTACAAAATCTTTGAGCTTGCTGTTTATAGTTACAAATGAAATACTCAGCACCTCTCAGCTAACTTTACTTTTCTTCAGCTAACTTGCCTTTTCTTCACCTCTGACCTGGCTAAAGACCCCCAAACCCATATTAGAGTAAGTACTATTGCCTGTAAACCATGAAAACAGACATCAAGATTATAATATAACAAATACCAATTCATTTTGCATGTAAAATACACACACAGAGATGTATTTTGTTTTCTCTGGCTAATTTTACTGGAAAAACCTTAACATTATTATCTTTTTAAGCTAGAGGACCAGGATTGTAGTATCAGAAAACTACTTTGCCTCTTTGAAATGTCAAGAGGAAAATGGGGAAAGCCTAGTACATTATGAAGTAGTTAGAGGCACAGTTTGGTGTACAGAAAACCTTTAGAGTACTTACAGATTCATCAGAATCTTCTGCTTCAGACAATCTGACAATTGGCTTCTTCGGAATCACTAAGAAATGTGTTGGAGCTTGGGGTGAAATATCATGGAACGCGAGGCACTAGAAGAACAGCAAACAAGTAAAATATAATTTGCTTCAGAGAAAGGTAAGAGCTGCAGTAAATCAATATGCCACTCTAAATACATACTTCAGCAGACTATCAGATACCCAAATACACGCAGAGATAATAGTTTTTCTTGAGTGATACATTATTCTACATCCTTTAATTTCTAAACACAAAACACTACTTACCAAGACCTGGTGGTATGAAAAAAATCACTATTCTGTAAAGTACTGTTTAAAAGCTACAGCCTTCTCATCAAAGTAACATGTAGTCAGGTTTATTATTTATTATTTTAACGTATGAAGATCCTGAAGTTACGTGATTGAGGCCACATTACACTTTTGTTCTCAACAGCACCAAGTATTTCAGAGTAATACATTAACACTGGCTCTGCTTCAGACATTCTCACATTGACAAAAAGACATCATTTTTGAAACAAAAACTGTATTTGTGTTTGTCTGTAGTGATTAGCTGAATCTCAACCAAAGTTACGCAAATACCAAAATGACAACCAATCAGACACTGCACGCATCATCTAAATCTCAAATATGGAAATGCTAATAGATAAGAGAAAATTAAACTATGACTCTCAGTACAAACAGCCAACCAGAGAAATGGGACTTGCTACTGCAACCATGACAAATGTGCAGACGCACAGCAGGCACTCTGCCATGGTTAGTCCAAGGACATCTCTGACTTACCGACCCCATTTAACAGCAAAACACCTGGTGGTTACTGGATGAGTTATGTCACAGACAGTGGATACTTAAAAACACATACCTAAATTCTTCAAAATACTTATTTCCTAGATATTTTTCTTTGTGAATCAATACAGGTAATTTTCTTTGCAACTATACTGCATTTTTATTCTACTGAGAACAAACGTGGCCTTTATCAAAAGTAAAGGTGGTGAAAAATCCACGCACCTTTTATACACCAATTCTGTCCAGTTTTAAGGTATCTTTAAGAAGATAAAGCCCAGTTTTGAATCTCTGATGAACTGCTCATTTCTTCCCAACAGAGCAGGATGGTAAGCAAATAATTGATGAATAAAACTAATTTTAACCCAATTAAGTAAATCTTGCTTTAAGTTCACCATTTTGTAAGCAGCTTTTCTATTATATGTAGTCCCATAGAGGCAGAATGCAAATGGCCAAACTATGTAAAGAATTTAAGGTGTACAAGACTGGAAGTAAATAGTTTTCTATGGGACAGAAAGCAGAAGCAGCATTAAGGAAAAAGCACAGTCACAAAAGTTCTTGAGTGCATGGGAAGCCAATCTTCATTTCAGCAAGTTGAGATTCAACTGGAAAAACAGTGATAAGGCATAATTCCACAGAAACTTTGTACTTTTCAGTATTTCCTTTTCTCTGAAGGTCAATTATTGATTAAACGCCTTCCTTACTGTTCCCCATTTAACACTTCCAGCCACCTCTAAAATTACATTCATAAAGTCAACAAAGCTAACTGAAGATCACCCACCAGTCAACTAAAATCTCAAACAAGTCCTACTTTACTGTACACTTTGAAGTAAATTTCAAGTGAGGCGCTGCAGAGAATGACTCTTCCAGAAAATATTCTGCACCAATGGCTGTCAAAGTGGGTTGTATGCTCAGCAAAGTCAATCGCCTGATTCCTAACCAAGTAGTGCTCAGGTTACTCTGCTGTAACCATTACAGCTGAAGAAAAAACTCACACAGCTTTAACCCGGGTAAAAAAAGGACTAACACCCTCACGAAAACACAGAGCAGTAACACAGAGCAGTAACATAGGCATGACTTTCAGAAAGCAGTGAACATTTCCAATATTCTTTAGAGCAGGTGGCAACTGCAACATTTCTGCATCTATTAAGAAAACATTGTTTCAAGGTATGCACGACTTTAAAGCACATAAATCTGACAAACTGCATCCTTAGCGAGTCCGTATTCTACACTGAGAATAATCCCTTCTTTCAAAAGCAAAACCCCTGTTAAAGGGCCTCCTGTGTTTCAGTTTGGGGCGAAGGGCAGACGACCTGATATTGAATACTAGCTAGTTTATATCCTGCAAATAACCGCCGCACTTCTCCTAAAGCTAATTAGGAGAAATCTAGGCACCCGTTTAGGGCCTTACATGCCATGATGCACCAGCAATCAGCCTCGGAGGTTCACTGCCAAAGCCTGGCAGGCAGAGCTCAATTAGCCTCCGTAAGGCTATTGAGAAGCATATCGGGACCTGCAAAAGCAGCCAGCCGTGGTGGTCGGCTGGGAGGCTGCCTGCGGGTGGTAAAGGAATCACGGCTACGCTCCTACACCAGCTGTGCGAACTCCCGACCCTTGGCNGACGGAGCCCCAGGGACGGTGCAGGAAGGCGCGGAGGGGCCCCGCCCGCCCCGCCGCGCTCCCGAGCGCCTCCAGGGCGCCCCCGACCCCTGCACCGCCCGCACCTGCTCGTCCTCGTAGATGATGTTGGCGGGAATCTCCTTGCGGATGATCTTCCCGAAGATGGTGTCCCCGCCAGGACGCGCCGCCTGCGCCTTGCTGATCTCGTCAGCCATGACGGCGATCCCGCGCGGCTCCCGCCGCCCGCCAGCCCTGGCCTCCCCGCGGCCACGCCCCCCACGGCGCTGATTGGGCCGGTGCCGGCAGCCGGCCGTGCCCGCCTGGCTGATTGGTGGTCTCGCCTGCCACTGTCCCGCTTGGCCCCGCCCACCGCGCTGGCGCGCCCTCGCTGACCCGGGAGTCGCGGAGGGATCCGGCGGGAAGGTACTGTTGGCGGCTCCGCGCAGGGATCAACGCTGCTGAGTGAAATGCGTGTCCAGAAGTAGTGCGGGCCCAAGAGAGGCCGTTGCAGGCAGCAATATTGCTTATCAGATCCAGCCCAAATAACTGAGTGACTTCTTGGGACCACCCCTTGCAGACCGCTTCGGGCTGGGCTGCCGTTAGGTTTTCCATACAGTTTGCAGGTGTTTGGTACTCCTGGAATCAGGATGGATCCTGCAGAAGGGCAGTTTAATGTGCCTGCCCTTCTGCACATAAATAATTTCGCAACCATGAAACAGACTAATCAATATGGTTCAGCACTAATTCACAGGAGGCAACACAACGTTACACAGCTAAATATCTACTTGTAAATTTTTTTTACTTACATGACAACAGTCATGAAATAGGAGAAATGAAAAAGCCAAAGGAAAAAACAGAAACCTAAAAGAGTAACAACAAAGCTTAATTTTTTTGTGCTTTAACAAGACCAAGTGCAAGGTCCTGTACATGGGTCAGGGCCACCCCTGGTATCAACACAGACTGAGGGACTGAGAGCAGCCCTGTGAGAAGGACTCGGGGTGCTGAGGGATAAGAGGCTGGACATGACCCAGCCATGTGCACTGCCAGCCCAGAAAGCCAAACGTGACTTGGCTGCATCCAAAGCAGCGTGGGCAGCAGGGAAGGGAGGGGATNACTCTGCGCTGCTCGGCTCTGCTCTGCTCTGCTCTGCTCTGCTCTGGTGAGACCCACCTGGAACACTGCATCCAGCTCTGGGGTTCCAGCACAGGAAGGACAAGGACCTGCTGGAGCCAGTCCAGAGTAGGCCACCCAGCTGATCAGAGTGATTGAGGACCTCTCCCATGAATACAGGATGAGAGAATTGGGATGGCTCACCCTTGAAAGAGAAGGCTTCAGGATGACCTAGTTGCAGCCTTGCAGTACCTGCAGGAGCCTACAAGGGAGATGGAGAGAGATTTTTTTGCAAGGGCATGTTGTGACAGGACAAGGGGGAATGGCTTCAAACTGCAAGATTGGAGTTTTAAATTGGGTATGAGGAAGAAATTCTTTACTGTGAGCATGGCGAGGCACTTGAACAGGCTGCCCAGAGGAGCTGTAGATGCCCCATCCCTGGAAATGCTCAAGGCTGGACGGAGCTCTGAGCAACCTGGTCTAGTGAAAGGTCTCGCTGCCCATTGTAGGGGAGTTGGAACTAGGTGATCTTTATGTCCCTTCCAACCCAGACCATTCTAGATTCTGATTTTCTAAACTTCACAGATAAAATAGATTAATTTCCCTGAAGATTTGTCTAGGACAATATTAATAAGGACATTTTTATATATTTGCCTCTAGACAAAAATCTCACAGGAAAGCATTCTGGGTCGAGGCAGGGAATAAACACTGCTAAGTGGCTTAAACCTAATAAGGTTGCGCAGCTGATAGCTTGAACTTAGTACAAAAGGAGCAGAATTTGTTGCATATTTCTGGTAAGAAGATGGTAATAACTCTGAAATAGTTTATCTTGAGACACCCTAAACAAAGCTCTGATAAAGCATATTAAACACTGGAATTATATTCTTGTGGTGGTTTTGATTGACCCAAAACATCAGTAAAGTAGTTTTAACATCTAGGAGAAATTTGGACCCCTCAGAAGCTGCTGTGGTAGGCCTGGGGAGGTGTCTGAGGGGTGGGGAGTGGCACAAAGATGGCTCCTGTGTGTCCTGAGTGTAAGTTCTGGAAGTTTTAAATCAAGTCCAGCAGAGCCAGTCTCTGATGGCTCTGAAGGTGATGGACATGCTGCCGGCCAAGTTTGGGCCAATTGGAGGTGTTGGTTACGCCTCTGTGAAAACATATTTAAGAAAAATTCAAAACAAGGCAGATGCGCACTTCTTTCACTTCTTTGTAGTTGGAGGAGGAGGAGGTGGAGGTGAAAATATGTAGAGGGAAAACAGCATGGAGATGCCAAGGTCAGTGAAGAAGGTGGGGGAGGAGGTGCTGGAGCTGAAATTCTCTGCTAGCCACGGTGAAGGCCATGGGGGCAGGAGGTCCCCCTGCAGCCCATGGAGTCCACAGGAGTGCAGAAATCAACCCACAGCCCACTCCAGAGGAGCAGGTGGATGCCTGGAAAAGACTGTGAACCAGTAGGAGTCTCATCTAAGAGTTAAAACTGCAAAAGGCCTTGACTGAGAGAGAAAGGCCTTTTCCTTGCTCCTGGGATGGAAGCAGCCTGGCCTCGGCTCGGGAGAATCTGCACAGCACCCTATGGACAAAAGGACTCATGTTGCAGCAGAATTCGGGCGGGATGTTGCTCGTGAAATTGGACCCACACCAAAGAAGTCCCCAGAGGACTGTCTCTCGTGGGGAAGACTCCTGGCTAAGTAGAGAAACCCCTCTCCCTGATTGGACTGACCAGAGAACCCCTCAACCTGCCCCCTGTCTGTGTTGCCAGTTTGGAAAGAGAGAAGGGGGGGGTGAGTGCAGAGATTGCTTCTTAAAAGGGTGGGGGTGAGAGCAGGAGAACTGTCTTGAGAGAGAGAGAGATAAATAGAGACAAAGAGTATTTGTAGTGGAAGAATTGTAGTGATGAACAGATTTAGGAACCTGCTCTGTGGACTGAAAAAAATACCCCACACTCTGCCCCTACCTGAGTTTGTTGGTTATAAAAGAGGAAAGGGGGTGAATACTATAGGTTCGTAAGAGGGAGGGGGAGTGAACAAAATAATGTATGAAAAGTGTATTTTCGCCTTGCATTTATCCTCCAATTCTTTTAGGTAATTAAATCACTTTTTTTTGCAACTTTAAGCTGAAAGCCTGTTTGCCCTTTTTCTGTGCGTCCTCCTACCAACCAGTGTCCTATCTCAGGTGACTCATGAGATTGGTGTGTTTTGTTTTTAAGTGGGTTTTTTTTTTCTGTAGCAAGAGAGAGTCTAGGTGCCTGGCGTTTAGTCATGGTCAAACCTTGACAATTCTCTTCCTCTGTTGTTGGTTCTGGATTAAGATATTTTGACATGTATATGTCCTACAAATGGTATTGGAGATTTATGACAACAAAAAAAAAAGGATGGAATCGGTGCTTCAGGGACAAATTTCTTTGAATTTTATTGTTGTTGAACCAAGGTTATTCGGTAAATATATGATTAATTTTCTTCCCCCATTTTATCAGGAATTAAACATATTTTGTGACAGAATAGAAGATCTGATATTACTAGCTAGACAGACATAGGAGTTTCACATACAAATTCTTATTTAGGATCTATTTGCACATGGTAGTATATTTTTAGTAGTTCCACAGGCTACTGTGGAGTCAGTCTAGAAAGCATATTTCTATGTTAAGAGAAGAAATAAAGAGACAAGCTTAGAAGTTTCTCTAAAAAAGCAAAAACTTTTTTTTCATATAGTTGTCTTCAGCATATATTTTTGTCTCAACATGTAAACAGCAAATTTGATATTACTTTGAATAAAGCAAGGTCTTTTCAAAGGGTCTAATTCATTCACTCACATCTGCAATAATTATTCTTGGAAACAAATCTGTGAATAAACATCACTTCTCCTGCTAACAGATAAAGTTTCTTTTTGAGTTACACAGTAAAAAAAGTATTTAACAGATGCTTGTGATTAAGTATTAATTAATAGTTATTAAAAATATTAAAAATATTGAGTAATAGTTTAGTGTTCCCATATTTCAAGTACAAGCTTACAATGCAATTGCAATTAAACTATTAAAAAGACTCCATATTGAAGCTAGAGGTCTAGTGAGCAGTAAGGCTGATTACATGGAAAATCCTAATGCTGCCTTTAGCTAATGCTGAATGATGTGTTACTGAGTTATAAGCTTGTTTGTTTTTCTAGAGCATGGCAATTGAGTTTTAAAGGCATACCAGACATGGCCATGATATGGTCAGGCCAAGGCTGGGTTGGTCAGTCAGGGTGTGAGTAAGACAAGGCAGGGCTGCGGGGAACTTGATGTGAGCAGCCAAGATAGTGACCTGGCTAGAGAGGAGAAATGACTGAACAGCAGAAAATGCCTGTCAGAAAACACCAGCAGAGGAAAAGCCTGCCAGCCTGCCAAGGACACCAACAGTGTCCTTGAAAAGGGCAGCTGGCCTCTTCTAAGTTCTGCTGGGTACCTAGAAACCAGAGAGGTCCTGAGGTGCTACTGAGAAGTGCAGAAACACGGAACTGTAACCAAAACTTTTCTTTTGAAGTGGTGAAAAAATAGACTGGGAAAGGAGAAGGCACTCCAGGTAAGGAAGGATTCTGAACTGCCATTAGCTGTTCTAACTTCAAGAGCAAGGAAACAGTCTGGGAAAATAAAAGCTGATTTGAAGCAACAGCAAACATCATCATTTATTGGCCATTCTAGGTATCACACACAAACTGATGGCTGTCCAGTTACCCATTCGAAACAATCAGATTTTTGTTGAGAAGAATGGGTAGAACGCACTGGTCTTTGTGCTACTCTGGGCAGTGCTCTGCAGACCCCGGGCAGGGGCTGCTGGACAGGGAGCAGCCCTTCATCACCCTTGTGGCTCCCTCAGAGGGCAAGGGTCCTTGGGCCATTGACAGCTCCCATGGACTGAGCAGAGCTTTGGGCAGCACTGCCTACCTACTACGGACTGCCTTCAGCTGCTTTTACAGACAGTTGCAGCCGCCCACCAAACCTTGGCATAACGAGGATCGGCACTGTTTGGATGGCCAAGAAGGCCAGTGGAATCCTGGGGTACATTGGGAAGAGCATTGCCAGCAGGTCAGGGGAGGTGATCCTGTCCCTGTACTGTGCCCTGGTGAGGCACAGCTGGAGTGCTGTGTCCACTTCTGGGCTCCTCAGGACAAGAGAGACAGGGAGCTCCTGGAGTGGGTGCAACAGAGGGCCATGGAGGTCGGACTGGAGCATCTCTTTTGTGAGGAGAGGCTGAGAGAGCTGTGCCTGATCAGCTTTGAAAAAACTGAGAGGGGGCCTCATCCATATCTCTCAGCATCTGAAGGGAGGGTGTCAGAGGATGGAGCCAGGCTCTTCTCGGTGGTGCCCAAGAACAGGACAAGAGGCAGCGGGCAGGAACTGGTGCACAGGAACTTCCACCGGAACACGAGGAAGAAGTTCTTTACTGTGCGGGTGGGCGAGCACTGGAGCAGATTGCCCAGTGAGGTTGTGGAGTCCNGCGAGTGGCGTCCGGCGGGGCAGCGTTGGCGGCGGCACCGGCAGCGGCTCGGCGGGGGCGGGCGCGGCTCGCGCCGCTCGTCACTTCCGGCGGCGGGTCGGTGCGGGCGGCGGGCGCCATGGGGAGCCGCGGGCAGGCGAGTGACACACGCACATTGTAGCCTTGCGGGAGCCTCCCGCTGCGTGCTGGGGCTTGGGGCTTTGTAGCCTTTGTGGAGACAAAAGGGGAAGGCTTTCAGAACAAGAAGGGCACAGAGCTAGGTGGAGGGAAAGCAGGGGTTTGCACACAAAGGCCGTTGCGGGAAAAGGAAGCGAGATGTGATAAGCAGAGGTTAAAATACATCAAAAGCACGTCTTGTGAGAGTAAGATAGGTAAAAAGACTTGAGAATTACTAAACCTTTCAATTGCTACGGTGTAATGTGCTGTCGG
>VZRM01005894.1:1624738-1668352 GCA_013397955.1 Grantiella picta | reverse complement strand
CAGAACCGTCTGGACACAATCCTGTGCCAGCTGCTCTGGGATGTCTCTGCCTGAGCAGGGACGCTGGACCAGATCAGCCACTGCGGTCCCTTCCAGCCCGAGCTGAAGTCCCTTCTGTGAGTCTGTGAGGGCAGAGGCAGCGAGGCGGGGGCACAAAGGCTGCTCGGAACGACGGCGGCGGCGAGTGGCGTCCGGCGGGGCAGCGTTGGCNGTGGAGACAAAAGGGGCAGGCTTTCAGAACAAGAAGGGCACAGAGCTAGGTGGAGGGAAAGCAGGGGTTTGCACACAAAGGCCGTTGCGGGAAAAGGAAGCGAGATGTGATAAGCAGAGGTTAAAATACATCAAAAGCACGTCTTGTGAGAGTAAGATAGGTAAAAAGACTTGAGAATTACTAAACCTTTCAATTGCTACGGTGTAATGTGCTGTCGGTTTTTGAAAACACTTTCAGAAGTGTTTTGAAGCCTAGTTTTAGGAGTTCGTGGAGGTGTTCGTGGAGCTCTCCTAAAGCAGGTGACTGTAGAGGTCAGGGGAGTCTGCGTTAATATATCTTGATCCAGGCCGTCTAATACAGCTATTCTGTGGCTGGTGCGGTGAAAGCTTTCCAGGAGGAATTTGCAGAAACAGAATCAGGGAATATCCTGGGTTGAGGAAGGGAACCACAAGAATGATCGAGTTTAGCTCCTGGTCTAGCACAGGACCATCCTCAAGAGTCACGCAGTGTTCCTGAGAGAGTTGTGCAGAAGACTCCTGAGCTCTCTCAGGCTTGGTGCTGTGACCACTTCACTGGGGAGCCTGTTCCAGTGCCCAGCCACCCTCTGGGTCAAGAATCTCCTCCTGATACCCACCGTAAATGTCCTCTGATACAACTTCAGGCCATTCCCTTGGGTCCTGTCACTGGTCACAGGGAAGAGATCAGTGCCTGCCTCTCCTCTTCACCTTGTGAGGAAGCTGTAGAGTGCTCCGAGGGTAGGAAGGTGCTTGAAAATGGCTCATCAGATTGTTCAAAATTACCATTAAAAACTTCAAGTTTTACCATACATGTCCTCAACATAAAACTGCTTGTAAGATTAATTTGCTATTTGCGGGGATGGGAAAAATGTTATGGGGTAGAAAAGTTTTAGGGTGTTAAAACCTGTTTAAATACATCCTCAAAGCAAGAAATTTATTTGTTGTGTTTTAATTCTGTGAGTTTACTTTCCATAGATTCACCCATCTAGGGAATGGTGCAATTAAAGGCAATAGCATTCTGTTCATTATTTCTGAGTGACAGCCCTGTGTTTCCTCTGTGTCTTTCTAATAGTTGAAATGCTAATAATGAGAAAACAAAGATTATTATGAAGTACCTGAATTGTGCCCTCTAGAGGTACCAAAACATGATAGGAAGTACTAGAAGGAGCTTTAAAAGGCTTATTGTTACCAATATTGTTGCTTTGTTTGTGATGGTGCTTGTCAGAGATTCTTTGTAGTCTCTAGCAAACACCAAAAAAGTCTCATAACGATTTGGGGATTTCTGGAATTCATTACAGTCTGTATGAATGGTCTACCAAAACCACATGACTATGAGCTGTGGTTCTCAGGGATTTTGCTTTTCTTACATATTCAGGTGTCTCTTCTCTACATTGTAAATCCTAATTTTTTGAGTGTTTGCTTTCACTGAAGTTTTATTTGCTAACCTGGCAGTTATATTTAAGGGAAGGACTTTGCATTGGTTTTGCCACACCACCTGTAGAAGATTACTATGTGAGAATACTCCAGCCATAGAATATTTCAATTTCTATCTTTTCCAATAGCTGGAGAATATCCGCTGATGTACCCTTGACAGTGCCTTTAAGTAACTTGACTTTTAGAGTTATTCCAGTTCTGTTGGCTTTATTTGATGTTAGCACAATAAATATTGCTTATGTCCATGTATTTTCCGGGATTATATTTCCATCATGCCAGATAATTATTTAGGGTTGTAGTGCCAGCATCTTAGGGTAATTTGAAATACCTGTCTAAGATTTTGATGACAACACATCTGCTTTGGCTGCAAGTTTTTTTATCAGGAATTGAAGTAACACGTCTTAGATACTGATTCCATATCGAATTCCCTACTAAATGAAAATAACATGAAATTTCAATCAAAACATTTTCAATTTTATCATGTTATTTTAACTAACAGTCCTACTAGAAAATAAGTTAATTCTATTGATGTTGTTTTGGCAGGTTTTGAAGCTTTTTAAGTTGTTACACCGAACAAGGCAAGAAGTTTTTAAAAATGATACCAGAGCCCTTGAAGGTGAGATATTTGTTTTGTGTGGTGCGTACTTACGTATATTTCTGTGGAAGTTTCTTCTTGGAATGCAGAGAAAGAGAATTCTTAACGTAATCTTTCTTTAAATTACTTCCGTATTTTTTAAAGTAATCATTGGGAAAACTTTAGTGTCCATAACCAGTCATCCTCTAATTTAAAACAAAAAAATGGTTGTTAGACTCAAGCACTCATATTTTGGAAGGGAGACCTCTCCTTTTTTAAATGTTCCTGATCTTCTGGGAGATTTTTTTTCTTTTATTTTTTAATTTCTTTTCTTCAGTACAGCCAATTAAGTGCACTAAGCATTAGAATTGATTCTCTATGTGTGGCTTTTCCTCAAGGGATTAATGCTGCCTTTTCATAAACCACCTAATGTATGCAATACAGAATGCTAAATAGGGAATCTTATTTTATTTGTATACCAGTCAACTTAAAATGTGACAGCACATGAATTACATGGAAATCATACATTGAAATACTTCAAGCAGAGTGCCCCAGGAAGGTGCCATAAAGGATTTAAGATTCTTAACTTTGGGCAATGACAAATTCATAATACAATTTTTGCTCATGCTTCAGTTTTTTGTTTGCTTTATTTAGCTGCAAGACAAAAGATAAATGAAGAATTTAGAAATAACCGGGAGGAGACATCTGAAGAGAAGATAAATGAGGTATGTTCTTGTTTTCTGTTTGGGTTTTCTTCCACTTTGCGTAAGAATATTTAGAAATGAACTTTTTACTTGAAGTATTTCTGAACCAGTGTAAATGCATTGAGACATCATGAAAACCAGCTTAGATTGGAAAGGCTTCTACATGGATCTTTGTTTGTAAATATATAGATACCTCCAGTGGTATTAATAGTATGTTACAGAATTTTATGCATACAAAACCACATAAGTAGAAAGTGTATTCTGATAGTTCAATGGGATTATTTTGAAGTTTATAATAAAATTATATTATGATAATTTGAAAAAATGTTTAAAGTTGCTATTTTCATGTAAATATTTTATGCTTTGCTCATAATACCTGTCTGCCTTGTGGTCACTTAAATTTGCCTCGTCATTGTTGTGTAGACAAACACAGAAAAATACAGAGAAGTTAAACAATCTGTTGCTGACAGATCACAAATGAGTCAGCATCTTTGTGGAAGGCAAAAACCAGCAAAATTATTATGATTGATTGTAGTATAATATAGTAGTACTAGTATATATTAATTATATTACAGGGATCTTTTTGTTCTTTCCTCATCACGCATTAAAAGTAGAGCATTCTGTTAGCTCACCAAGTTCATTACTTTTGCTCAGTTGTCACCTTAAAACTTTCTGCTGAGTCATTTTTTAATACTTACTGAGGCCCGAAATGAAACTTTTGTATTTTAGATAATTTTAGTTATTAACATCCATACAGAGTGAATAACTTAGTCCTTGTCATTCAGCCTTTTATCAGACTGTATTTACATTGTCACTGGGCACTGGTTGGAGGAAAGTGCCTACATCCATCCCTTGCAGAAATAAATGTAAACCTTCTCCTCATACCAGACATGAAACAGTATCATAAATAGTTCTGACCATTTAGTTAGGACTTCAGAATTTCAGCTTGTTATCAGCCTCCTGTAGTAGTACTCAGTGTTTGTGTTACTACTGTCTGATCAGCTAAATTATGTGGTTCAGGGTTGGTTTTTTTAACAGATGTGCAGGAAGAATACTTGCTGTAATTTTGAAATCCATGTTTGTTAGGATTGGCAACTTACAAAATAAACATACGTAACTTTTTAATATGGGTTAGTTGATACTTGATTAACTGTGTCAGTGAAAAAAATGCTTGGCTTCCATCCCGACTACATGCTCCTAGAACGTCACAGAAGCTGTTATATTTATTACATGTACACACTGAATAAACTTGGTTGCAGAGTAACTGAATCAAATGATACACAAGACTTGAGAAATTTTGGGCGCGTGCTTGCATAAACAGGGTACTGTTAGCGTTAAGCTTTGGAGAGCAACTGAAAAATGGAATATTAACCAGCCAGGATAGAAAGCTACAGTGTATTCTAATATGGCAGCAAGTACTTGTGTATGTACGTAAGTGTACCTATCAAGGATGTAATGACATGAAGAGATCGAGGTAAGTGTCTACAGTATGAGAAGGAGAAATGTGACAGCTGAATCTAATGCATCAGTTCTAGTTCAAATCAGGAGTGTACTTAGAAAGTTACCTTGGTTATTTCCACTTCCTGAGATTTGTCTTGTTTTGTAAAGAAGTGTCAGAGGAAATAGCAGAATTCCCTTAAGATCAGTCTGAAGAGGAAGCTGTACTTCAGGAGCACGGAGCCTGGCTGCTAATGGGCTTTCAGCAGGGGGAAGTGGAGGGTACCTGCTTCAAGCCCTTGAAAGAGAGAAGCATGAGAAGAAATGCAGTGTAGATTTCAAGTTTTGAGCTCTAGCCTTTGCAAAGATCCACTTCAGTTGGTATGCACCACTTCCTAGTGTAAGCATGTTTCCTCAAGAGTCTCACTTGAGCAATTCCATTTATTTCTGACACAGGTATCATGCAAACAAGTATTAGACTTCTCTTAATGGCTCAGCAAAGCTAGCAAGGGTGCTTCAGCTTATCCTCTTAGTGAGCGAAGGAATTCTAGGCCTTTTGCCAAATACTAATGCCTCTGCTAATCTTGAGGTAGTGCCTTGTTTCTGCACAGCTTTTCTGTGAAGCCTCAATATTCTTAATTCATGTGATGTTTTGCCCTTGTTTTTGTCTCCTTATTTCAAGAGCAGTAGTGTTAAAAGAGTGAGATTGCCCTTTCTAAGGGAAGTCAAATGTTATGTTAAAATGTTACTGAGGCTTTTGCGAATGTCTTTGATCATTGGAAGCTAGTTAATTGGTTTTGTAGTTGCATTTCACCTTACTCATGTGCAGTTTTAATTGGGAACATAGATGTATGTACTGCTGTATGTTACTGAGCTGGAGTTTCCCTGTCTACGTGCTCTGTCAAGGCTGCTTACATATCAGTCTGTAAGTTATTCCAGGATCCCCAAGGCAAAAGCTATGTATACGTAGTAAATAAATAACCGAATAATAGGACTGAATGGCTTTATTATTTGAATAGTTGTCTATAGTATGCAAAATATCTTCAGGAATAGTCACATATAATTTCAATTACTCTGTTGTTCCTCTCTTTTTCTTCCTTTTACTAGCTTCTGAAAATAGCTTCAGATGTTGAAGTGATTCTCAGAACTTCTGTTATTCAGGCAGTTCACACGGATTCTGACAAAATAGGTGAGTAAGCCTGCATGCTAAAAAGGTGTTTAAATATATTGTCGTGCAGTAAATAAATATAGAATGTGAAAATAAGTAAAGAGATCGTGAGGCAAATAGCTTGTCTAATATTCTCTGCTGAAACCCTTAATGTAGACTTAAATATTATGTCACCAGGTGGAGGTTTCAGAGGTACAACGTTTCTACTCAACTATGGAGGCTGTTAGAGAAGAGGCAGTGGCTACTTTTAATGGCCTTAACTAGCTACTGCCAAAAATTAGATAGCGAGTCAGTATGCATGTACAGGCTAGTCAGTCAGTGTATGTCTTAAAGGCAGTAGCCACAGCACCTATCAGTAGGTGCTTACACTGCCAAACAGGGAGAAGCTTCCTGAGAATTAGCAAGTGCAGTATGTGTACTGCCTGTAGAACAGCTTTTTCTTTGAGGATTAAATGTTCTATTCCAAAATTTTTTCTAACAATTTCAGATTATGCCATGTAAGGTTTGTGACACAGTGATGGCCTTGATGCAAAGTCTGTCAAATTCTGACATCTTGATTCCTGGTTTAGAAGTTCTTTTATTTTACAGTCAAAAAGAGAAGTAGTAGGTAGATTCAGCCTACAACTGTGTGGTGGAGAATAGGGGAAATCTTGAGCTGTGTAAATTGTTTCCTTTTACTTCTGTTTACTGTTGTCTGTAAAGTTTTATAACAAATTATCAGTTTTAGATTTGGTAAAACATTTAACTTTAAAACAGCAGTTATTATCAAGGCCAAAGATAAATCTGGACCAATGTCAAATCTTCCAGTGATTCCAGACAGATAGCAGTTGAAGAATAGAAACAGACAAAGTGAACTTTCACATCTTTCAGCTCTTCACACCTGGCAGCACTTCTTGAGCCAGGGATGTTTTCTGGTTAAATTAAATTTATTGGGCTTCTCTTCAATTACTATTAATTTTTACCAAGTTGTTCATGAGTTTTTAAGTCCTTTGTTGCTTTATTTTTGTTCACTTCCCCCATGAAAAAGCTTCTCTCAGAAGCAACAGGTGAATACTTGTGCTTATTCTGTTGTTATTCACTGCACCCTTTTCTTTTCTCTCAAGATGGTTAAGGCCTTGCTGTCTTAGAGCTGAGCACAGTTGTAATGCTGTGGGCAAGGAGGCATTTATACACACAACGATGGCACAATAATGTTTTCTCTTTCATTTCAGCTGAATTCCTGGTCACTGCTAATTCTAAATTTAATTTTTGGCTGCCAAGCATACATATTACTTAACTTATTTTTTAAAAAATTGTACTCATTAAACTCATCAGAGTGGTCATAATCAGTTCTGAACTTATCAGTTACTTTGTGAAGTTAGTATTTTTCTTAACCTGTATGCATTGCATGTCTCTTGGTGTAATTTTGTCTGTAAATTTACTGGTTACTCAGTCAAGTCTTAAGCATGTCTTTCCATTTTTCACAGTAAGCCATTTCCTTAATGAAATTGTTCAGGATGGTGTAATTAAAAACCCTTTTTTTGCAAAATACTTACAAATATGTTGAACAGTGACGTGCTAACAAAAATACCTGTAGAACTCCACATTTGACATTCACTCCAGTGGATGACCTGATCATTTATTGTTCCCTTCTTACAGTTTAACCAGTGATTTATCTGTTCAAGACTTCTGTCATAGTAAGGCTGTTGTTTTATAAAAGCATTGACTGAGCAACATTTGGGAATCCAAACATGTTGTGACAACCTCTGAAGAGCCATTCAGAGAACTCTAGCAGGGACTGTAAGGCAGAACTTCCTTGCAAAAGCCACATGGATTCATGTTCAAATACTAATTTGTAATCTAATCCTGTGCTAGTGTGTCAGGATGGGGTTAGGGCAGCCTGGTGTATCAGCAACAGAAGGAAGGGGAGAGAACATGTGGGCCTGCAACAGAACAGGACAGGGGACCTGGTAACAAAGGACACAGAATAGATCTGTGACAATATAGTGGCAGTAACTTTTATTAGATGCTTTCGTTTCCCATTGGCCTGTAAAACTGGTGAGGCAAAATAAATATTATAGATCAGTTTCCAAGACTTGGGAGAGGGAGCTAAGCCAAATTCAGTATTAATTTTTGGAACTGTCGAATTGAGCATAATATGACTCAGGCTTGAAAAAAATGCTATTCAGTCTCCTGCTATAAGTTACTGTAAGACTGTAATTTTTTATGGCTTCTTAATGATACCAAAATTTTCAATGCTTATAAAAGGAGACAGGGGTAAACGTTATTGTGACCAACTGAAAGTAAAATATTAGTATTATTTTGTCTTAGATAGATATCATGATGCTGCTTTTACACTTACCAGAAGTTCAGATCCTTATTTTAGTAATCTGATTTTTTGTTTGTAAATGTAGATACCACTTTGGAATTTGAAATAGTGTTTTCCTTAAGACTATAGTCTTACTGGATGGGTTTTTTTTTCTATTTCAGTACTCATACCCAGGAAAGATCTGCTACAAGACAACACTCCTTATATAGATAAACCAACAAGAAAGCACGAATCCTGAGGAAATATTGTTACCAGGAAAAAAGAGACTAAAATGATCTCACTGATATTATTGAGTGCTGTGATACCATCATGCACTTGTTCTGTGGAAGATACTAACACTTACACTGAACTTAAAAGTACACTGCTGAAATGTGTTACCTCAGCCAGGAATGTTCCTGGTTATGACAGCTATCAGAGATTGTTTCCCAGCAATCCAGAGTTTTTCAAAGCTATATAAAAGATGGAGTTCTTAATACTGATCATATTTATTTTTAAGTTAATTGTCAATCATAAGCTGCTTTGAAGTAATGAAAAAACATCTTGTGGCATTCAACATTAAATTTATGCTTTGCACCGAATGCATGATTTCTGAAAGTGTCATTAATTGTACAGTAGTATACTGTGATGCTCAAGAGAGTTCTTAAGGTTTATCTGAATAAATTATTTGTGTTTTACAGATGGAAGAGTATATCTAGTGTTTTTCTTCTCCTACACACTTTGGAATGAGCAGGAATGTTAGGGTTTGAGTTCTCAGATGACAGCACAAGAGAACCCAGCCACAGCATAACCCAGGGATATTGGTTTAGCTCATCATATGGCTTATGAATTTATGGTTTATGAATTTATGGTCTGTGTTTTAGCTTGTAATTATTGGGTGACTGAGACATTTTCCAAGGAAAAAGGCCTTGCTGTTTAGTTGCAAGTGAACTTGCCGAGAGTGAATATATAAAAAATTTAATTACTAAGCCCTAATTATTTGCATTTTTTTTAAGAGACTTACTTGCTTCATGTGGAATTCACCCCAGTGTTCTGTTCACTTCCATTTTAATTGAAATGAGGTATGACTGCAGTGATACATAGAATCTTCTCTTAGTGAAATTGGTAACAGGCACCATCCTAGGATCTAAGTACCTCACACAGGAGTGAGGTAGTCCAGTAATACCTCCCACCTCATGACAACTAGTGTTATTTATTTTCAGTGAGCCTCCAAGCTGTCAGAGTTGCATATCTCTGTACTGATACGGCTTCATTGACTAAGTAAACCAGAAAGCTAGTGCCTTCATCCAGTCTCTTTCTCGCAAAGCATGTTAGTCTGACAATTACTCCTTTCTTTAAAACTATTGTCGCTGGCTGTCATGGGCAGGGCAGCCAGCAGCAGATACAGCTGTCAGTAACCCTCTTTGAAGTGCACTGAAACTCCCTGCACTGTAGCTAAAAGGCAGCAGGCACACGATGGGAGATAGAGCGAAATGACTGCAGTTCTTGCCATTTGTTGTGGTTGAGTGTCTCCATTACAAAACAAATGTCTCAGTCTGAAGGGGATGTCCTGTTCTAGGCTGCTGGTATTTTTTACTTGCCTAAGGACGAGCTATATTCTGCGTCTGGTTTCCCATCCTTCTGCAGCCTGCCTACATTGACTTTTTTCCCCGTAAGGGGCACGAGAGAGGCGTCTGCCAGAGAGAGAAAATACAAGGCAGTTGCAACTGTAAAGAGGAAGCAGAGCGTTGCCTGAAGTGAAGTGACTGACTTTTAAACAGGGGTCTGGCAAGACTGCAGATTAAATAGCCATTAAGGTATACATCCCATGGCATATTGGAACTGGGGTATTCACCTCTGTAGCCACTGCTTTCGGCTGTGGGTCTAGCCTTAGAGATTTTATGCTTCAGATTGATCTTCCAGAACTCAGGCCTGATAAGTTTTCACTCTTTCACTACTGATGTAAAATCCTGATGTGCAATTTTGCATGCCCATTACCATGCAAAATATGTAGTAAAAGGCTTTGGTGATGTCAGTGGTAGATGGTTGTCTATATGCTGTTTGAGGAAGCCACAAGTGGAGAAATTTCTCATGTGACTGTTGCTTTGGTATTGTTCTGCTATCATGTGTTTTAGGGTTTTATTTTTAGTGAGAACACATCAGTAGAAATACAGTATGGAAGTGTCAATTTACAGGATTAGGCTTGCAATTCAAAAGGCATTCATGTGCTTCATCTTACCCACATCTTGAATACACATAATAAAAATACAGAATGAATAGCTTGAATAACATACACACTTTGTGAAAATAAAATACATGTTAAAAAAAAAAAATAGTTGGTACAATTTACTGGCCTTCAGAATGATTCTTCTTACACTCCTGTACAGTATCTTTATGGTCTGTGCGTTAACCTTCCATGTTCCTGCTGTCCTTTAGCATTCCTGGGCAGCAAAGACAAACCAGATTTTGCAGTGTTGGGATGAAGAAAATCAAGATGATACAAAAAAGGCTGCTCACATAAGAGGCTGACAGGTATATTCCTTGCTCTTATTCAATGTGATCTTAAATAGGAATCTGGGGTGTATCTAGACCAGGATAAATGGGAATCCAAATATGTTACTGAGCCTAAAAGTACCTCAGACTTGGTTGCTGTCTGGGCCCAGCAGGTGTTAGCTTTCTTCAAATTCAACTTTTCAATCTTGAAAAACCCTCACAAACCTGCTTAATGAGCAGCTGGTAAGTAAAGAGTTCTTTGTGCTAGTCGGTTGTAGTGACTATTCCTCTCCCACTTATTTCATGCTTAGCTGTTGTGTTGCATTCCAGAACTCAGCCATCTCCCCTGATGCCTTGAAAGCTGGTAAAAATAAGAGGCAGACACAGCAGTATAGGGAAAAAGGGTATTACCTTGGTTTTAATAGGATCCTTCGGTGCACACTTGTCACAGGTGGAATCATGCCAAGGACCACACCCCATGTACAATGCGTATACAAATTTATGGACCTCACAAATTAACTAAAATCCCCCAATAAGAAACTTAACAAATGAAGTAATTGCCCCCTATTTTAATTACCTCCCCCACAAGTGAGGCTACAGTCTCGTTTACAAAAACATGTTCCCAGAGAGGAGGCTTCATCTAAGGTTGGAGCCTCTAGTTTTGAGATAGTAAGGATGTTTCATCTTCCCCAGAGAGCCCTGAACTGGGCTAAAAATCAGAGTTCAAGGGTTATAGACATGTAGGGCTAAGGTACAGGGAGTGAAAGGTATAAGGAATGGGAAAGGGTATAGAAAGGGTACAAAAAGAGTATAAAGAGAAAAAACAAAAATCATCAGGCATCACCCCCAGTTTCCATTTCTCTTTTTAATTTCACTCTAGGTGTGAATCTGTTCTTGATACCACTGGCTTTGTGCTCATATGCTTTTTTTTTTTTTTAATTAATGCCAGTAATAATAAATAAAAAGACAGGGACTATTGTTGCAATCCCTCTGCAAAGTTTGACGTGTTAGCTGAAACTGTTCAAGTCATTACACAGGTTTTCACTGAATGGCTTGGGAGGCAGAAAGCGTGATTCTTTATGATAGAAACTGTAGTTGAATAGGCCCACAGTAACACAATTCAATCACATTAAAGTTTTCAGGTCTACTGGAACAGCAGAATTTTGAAAGCAAATGTATGTGCCTTTTGTTCCAGAATATGTATCAATCATAAAAGATAAGCCTTAAAGGTAATAGTCCTTTAAACAAGTTTCATCATGGCTGTGTCAAAAAAATTCACAGGGGTCTTCTGCAGGCAGGAGGTGCACTTGGAAAAGGCTTGGTGCTTGTTCAGCTCTGCTACAGTTCAGCTGCCGCAGCCAAGAGCTCAGTATGGTGTGACCAGTGCATGTTGCTGTCCGGAGGTGTGTCTGTGACCCAAACAGACACCAGCAGTGCTGCTTAGCAGGACCTGGTGTTTTACAGGTGACTTCCAGGTCTCCTCAAGGTAGTCACATGTATACAGAGTTTGGCAGAACAGGTTTCACCTCAATAATTCCATGCAGCAAAATTTTGAGCACTTCAGCTTTTGGCATCATCTACTAGAGATGCTTTTGTTAGAGCCTTTTGCCTTGGTATTTTCTTTCATGAAGTGTTGACTTTATACGTATTATAATAATAATACTAATAATAATAATAATGCTTTATTGAAAGCATTACATACATCTAAAGAGTACTTCCTGTTTAAGTATCAAGTTTTGGTCTTGTGCTAACCACCTTTCCCTCTCCTTTAACAGTTTCAAAATTAAAAGTTTCTGCAGTTTCTTTCTGCAAGCAGTAGATAGGATAGGGATCAAGCATTATATGTTTGCTATAGCCTGATGTTCACGAAATACAGGTGATAGATTTATTCTATTAATTGATTTTCTTTTTCTGTGGGTAGGATTTGTGTTGAACTATTAATGGTTTCAGATGAAACAAGATGATTTTTCTAATTTAGCAGGGGCAAATTAGTCCCCTTCTCTCCTTCTGTGCACTTTGCTAAAGGAAGCATTTAGTTGCTAATTTTAAAGGGAGTGCTTTGAAGCCACAAAATGATTTTTACAAGCAGTTGATTTGAAAGTAGCTTTAAAAGTTTATTACGGAAAGGTGGCTTGTGCCTTCCCTAAGGAGCTGAGTTCTCAGTTTTTCAGGTAATATGAGATCAGCAAACCTGTGGCAAGTGCAGTGGCATTAGCATTTATTCTTTTTCTTAGAGGTCCTGCCAACTGAAGGAGCTGAAGTAGTCTTAATGCTGCATAGAATTATCAGTCCTGTTTGTATCACACTGGACTTGTAAATACAGCTTCAAGTACTGGCAGTTCTTTAAACTTCCTTTACAAAAGGAAAAAAAATATTGACAATTGAAGACTAAAAATAAAGGCTGACCAGCTTACAGGAAGAGCTGAGTCCTAATACTTCCCAGCCTTACATAACTCCTTCCAAACTACTTGAAAAATTTAGTCCTAAACTCTGGAGTTTGGTAGGCTGTGAGATCTTTGATCTTTAGTTTTATAGAAAGATAGTTACTTAACACAAAGCACATATAGGAGCATGAATTGAGTATTAAGGTTGGTACGCAGTATTAAGGATATTGAGGTGCTGTAGTGTGTCCAGTGGAGGCAACAAGGCCCATAAAGGATCTAGGAAACATGGCTTATGAGGATTAGCTGAAGTAGCTGGATTTGTTTAGTCTTGCAAAAGAGGAGGCTCAGGGAAGACTTCATCACTCTCTACAACTCGCTGGAAGGAGGCTGTAGTGATGTGCAGGTCACTCTTTTCTGCAGTGCCTGCAGTGAGAGGAAATGGCCTTCAGCTGAGACAGGGGAGATTCAGAATAGATATTAGAAAGAATTGTTTCTCTGTTGCGGTGGTCAGGCATTGGAATAGGCATTGTCCTGGGAGGTGGTGCAGTCCCCATCCCTGGAGGTGTTTAAGAGCCATCTAGATCTGGTGCTGGGTGATGTGGTTTATGGGTTACAGTGGTAGTACTGGGTTGATGGTTACACTTGACAATCTTAGAGGTCTCATAAAACCTTGATGATTCTTTGATGTTACAGTTAGACGGTTTTGATGTTTTGGTAGTAGAAATCCAGTTATCTTTGAGGGTAAAGTATATGTAGCTTCTATGGGGTGACTCTGTGGTGTAGATACCCAAATATCTAATTCTGTTGAAAGACTTCACTAGTGAAGCTTGTATGATAGATTTATTCCGTTTTTTAGAATTCTAGTTTGCCATGACTTTTTTTTCTGCCAGCAGGAATCAGTTTGAGGAGGGGAAAAGATAGGAAGCTCATGTCTTTATACTTTGAAAAATAGCAGTAACTTCAAATAACTTGCTCTTTTTATAAGCAAGTATTTCCATTTAGTTAGATAATCTGGTTTGCCTCAGATGGAGGAGTTAAAAGCATCTACTTTTCAAATTATGCTTTACTTTTTCTTGCAGTATGCCCTTCAGCTTTTCATCTCATCTACACAAAAGGCTGTGGCTTGAATCCAGGATTAGTCAGGATTAAATAAACAGCTGGTGAGACGATGGCCTCTTGAACCTGGCAGAGAGGATGGCGTGTTCTGTGTCAAAAAAGTGGGAAGAGTTCTGCTGTACACCTGCTGCTCTCTGAGGTCGGTGGCTGTGGGTGAAGGTTGACTCAGCTGCCCTGAACCACCCTGACCAGCTGAGACACATCTCCACAACTGAGCATGGAAATTTTGTCACTCTGCTCACTGTGCACTACAACTGGGGTAGTCAAAACAAGCAGGCAGTGACCTGTACAATGCTCTGCACTTTTTTCCAGTCAGTTTGTAAAGGAAAAAACGAGAAGGTCATTGCAATGCTTCCTTCCTGTTCCACGTGGGTATTTATTAAGTGCAGATGAGCCAGCACTGACGTTGCTGTGTGGCTCTTCTATCGGTCCATTTGTGCCTTTTCTGCTTGGGAGGGCTGCTATCCTTCGCTTCAGATTTCTCCTGATGCTTAGGGTTACAGTCTGAAGTAGGTTTCTTGGAGGGTTTTTGGAGACTCAGCACAAACCGCCCGTGAATATAAGTGTTTTTAAGGACACGGGAGGGACAAACCTGCGTCCTCTACGCGTAGCTGAGTCTGTCGTGTCACGCTGGGAAGAACACGGCTTTCAGGCTTTAATGCCCTCGCATGTGATTTCAAAGGTTACATAACGTATGTAGTAACTTTTGTAGCAGTTTGCCTTGTTACGTTGTAACCTGTTACACTGTATCAGCAGAAGAGATCTCCTCTATAGTACTGAGGAGCAGCAGAGAAGGAATTCTTACCTAGCTGAAAATAACCCCTGAAGGAATTACCCTTTAATGTCAAGAATATGCCAGATTTTTAATTTTTTTGTCACTGTTATTTAATTATGCATGTAGTTTCCTCGGTAATTTTCCTCCAAACATGCTATGTGGAAATACAAGCAGACAAATGGTCTCACTGGACCCTGCAGTGTTGTCCAATAGTAGCTGATGTAAGTCTGGCTTCTGTCAAACCAATGAATTAGTGAGAGCAAGAGCATTGAAATGCATAGAAGGAAGAGTAAATGGAATAAAGAAATATTGAGGACTCATTCTGCGCTAGTGAAACAAAAATTTCAATGTACTAAATGGTTCTTCAAACATTTTCCTCTATAGATAAATGTCACATTTTCATTGTTTAATTATAGTCTGCAGTGCAAACTGGAGGTGAAAAGAGAAATGTTTATGTTTGGAGGAACAGAGGATTGAATAGAGAAATAACAAAGGCAAAGAATATATTTGATTTGTGCTTGGTCTGGCTTCATTGCAGTCATGATTAGACTGCAGTCATAATCAGCCTGTTCAGAAAGTAACTTCTCTGAGCAGAAAGGTTTAGGGTCAATTGCCTGGTTTGCAAACATTTTTCTGTGTAATTTTGCCTGTTTCTGCTTTATTTCAGGTGCATTTGGTGGAGCTTAGATAAATAATTACTCAGTTGCTATGGCTTATAGAGAATTCTGGCTGTATTTTTATTCCTTATGGAAAATGAAGGAAGAAAATTTCCCCTATTAGAGGACTATAAAACTCTTAAATTTTGTAATGAGGAAGAGTATAAAAAACCTTAAATGTACCCATATTACTTTTTGGTAATATTGTAGATATGCACACATTACGAAGCTCTCAGCTTCTCACAATTTCATCAAAACATGGAATTAAATACATTTAGGTATGAGAAAATGAAACATGTCAACTTATGTCAGACTAACTATAAAAAATTTTTCAAAAAAAAGAAGAAAAAAAGACTCTAGAAACGGTGAGATTCCTTTTGCAATTCCTTTAATATGTGTTCAGAGAAGAAGCCATGTAGAAAGGCCTCAGATGGGCAGAGCTGTGACAGGTACGCTTCTCAGTACTGCTTTGCTTTAGCTGCTACGTGAAAGGCAAAATTTAGGGAATTTGTGGCTCCAGCAACAACTATTTGACACATAGTTGTAAAGGGTGAATTTTTCCCATCTGCCTTTGTCAGATGGGAAACATGTTATGATGCACCAGCTACATCAAATGATGAATCATTCTTTAAAGCATGCTGTTTGATGTACTTCCCATTGCCCTAAGAGAGATTTGTTTGAAATTCTGTTTTAAGATGCATGTTGAGATTTCTTTCACTGTTTTCTAAACCACATTGCAATTAATATTTGAAACTACAAACAAAATGGAGAAAAACATGCAAATGTCGGCACATGTTTCTTCTCCATTTCAGGGCAGAACATCCCAAATATGCAGGAGAAAAAGAGTGCAGAAAAAGCCCCCAAAACCACAGAATAAAATCACTGTTTCTGTGATCAAGATATCCAGTGAAGCTTGCTGCAGATTCCATCCTTTTACTCTTGTACAGATCCATCTATTTGAAACCTACTTTTCTAACAGGTGAAGTAGTTACCTAAGTGATTTGTTAAATATACAGCAACTTAAACCACAAAAGTTAAGTCCGATGGTCTCTCAGGGGTTTTTCCTGTATGCTATTTCATCTACTGCATGTCAAAGAAAGAAAATAATTACAGAAAGATAAAATTTTAAAGAAACAAAAAATCCACAAGAGCATTTGAACTGGATGGCCTGTAATATCTGGAACAGTTTTGAAACTAAAATCTCTTTGAATCCTAAAAAAATCCCACCTCTTTGGAAGTTATGAAACTCTACAAATTTTAGCAACAAGAAAAAAACAATTAAGAATTTTTGGGTTTGTTTATTTTTTGGGGTTTTTTGGTTTTTGTTTGTTTGTTTGTTTTATTAAGAGGACTGTTTCATATATGGATTTTATGATGTGCAAAAGCTACCTTAAAATTTATTAAACAGAGGAAGAAATAATGTTTTGTATTTATTCCAGTCTGAAGTTAGGAATAAACTAAGATAAACTAAACAGTTTAAATAAATCTCCAAGGCAGTATCCGGGTACATAAGGAAATGAATAAGAATGAGCTGTAGTTCTGACTGGTGTAAAACAGCATGCTTTTGTGATATGATTACTGTACAAACATATGCCCTCAGAAGGTAAAGTAAGGCTAGGACAATATAACAGCCTATAACCAGGGCTAAGAGGAACTGAGGAATATACAGGCTGAATATCAAGAAGAGCATAAAGTGCAGTTCTCACTGATATCAATTAGACTGGGATCAATGACTTCTCATAGCGAAGTATTGCCTCCTGGAAAGCAGACACCCTTTTTGTTATGATGTTTAAAGTCTTAACATCCACAGCATCAGAGCATGTTCAACAGAAACGTCAGAATGAGTAGGCCGGAGGATTCAGCTGGAGGCTTGGAAAATAATGTGTTATACCAGCTATACTATATATTTGTTAAAGTAATTTAGAAGCAATGTGCTCAACCACACTGAAGGTAGCAGAAGCTGAAAGGGAAGGAGATTCTTACATCTCCACCACTGCTTACATGAAAATTAGGAGACAAGGAGAGACAACAAAAAAAGGTGTTGTGCTATACCAGGTGGGAGTATACATATACCACTCTGTAGTTCATGATTTCTACGGTAGGAAGTCTTCCTCCTTGGTGGCAGAAGAGGAAAATTGATTGAGGTGCTACCCTTGTTTTTTTGTCTTAATAGTTTTTGTGTGAGCACCAAACATTGGAATTCTCATGTGTGTGGTGGGTTGACACTGGTTGGATGCTGGGTATCCACAGAAGCTGCTCTATCCATCCCATCCTCAGCTGGACAGGGGAGAGAAAAGACTTGTAGGATAAGGACAGAGAGGGATCATTCACCGGTTACCATAATGGGCAAAACAGGCTCAAGGTGGGGAAAGAAGCTGAATTTATTTTAAATAATATCAGACTATGATAATGACAAAATAAAACCAAATCTCAAAATACCTTCCCGCCCACCCTTCTCTTCTTTACAGACTTGGCCCTTGGTTTTCTCTGCCTCCTTGCTGAGTCATATGGAGGGGTGAGGAATGGGTTCTGTTCATGCTTTACTCCTCACACTCTTCCCATGCTCCTGTGTGGGGTCCCTCCCACAGGAGAGAGTCCTTCACAGCCTTCTCCAACATGAGCCCTTCCCACAGGCTGCAGTTCTTCACAAATTGCTCCAGTGTGGATCCCTGCCACAGTGTGCCATCCTTCAAGAACAGGGACCCTTGCTCTGCTCTGTCTTGGGACCCCACCTGGTCACAAGTCCTGCCAGCAAACCTGCTCCAGCCTGGGCTCCTCTCTCCATGGGGCCACAGGTCCTGCCAAGAGCCTGCTCCAGCACAGGTTTCCCATAGGGTCACGGTCTGCCCCTCCTTCTGCACTGACCTTGGTGTTTGCAGGGCTCTTGCTCTCACAGGTACTCCCTTCTCTGTCTGTGATTACTGCTGCACAGGTTTTTTTCCCTCCTTCTTAAATATGTTATTCAAGAAGCACTACCACAATCACTGGTGGGCTTGACCTTGGCCAGTGGTGGGTCCATCTTGGAGCCAGCTGGCAATGGCTCTTCTTTTCACAGAAGCCCTCCCAGCTAACAAACCCTTGCCATGCTAAACCACTGCACCACACTCTTCAGGAACTCCATGCAGAGGCAGTTTCACAGATGTTATGAAGTTACAGGCTGTTAACACTGTATTTGCAAGGGTTGTTTAATCCTTACCCAGCAGATGGATTCCAAATATACTATTGCTGAAATGATATCAGCTAAAAATCATTTCCAGGGACTCTGCAGGTGTTTCCACCAAGTTAAGCGTGAGAAAACTCAATCCCACATGAGTCAGTGGATTCCACTCTTCCCACTCCACATTTCAGGTTCTTTCAACAACTATTCAGGAATGTGAGAGGGCTTTTTGTAAGTATGAAGTTCTAGTTCTGCTGACCATGTAGTGTTGGCCCACAGCAAACTCTGACTTGGGTACAATAGTGAGAACAGACTTAGACTATTCACAGAAAATAGTCTTTTTCCCCTCTATCTTTTCTGTCGGTTGGCCACTATCTGTCTTGTCTTTGCTTCCATCAAAATTATTTTCTTGCTGAGAACCAAAATTCTCCTTTTTTGACAATATACGGGGACCAACGTTAACCATGTACCAAATATCTCAGATTATTCTTTTTGAGTGGTTGATAGCTTCTGCTACCCCTGCTGAATTATTAGAAGAGTAGATAGCAGCCTATTATATGCCAGATAGCTGTATAGGCAACATGTAAATCAATGTGAATATCCTGAGTCCATTAAAACCAGAAAGGCTGGTGCTTCTTGTTGCCTTATCTTCACCCATCAATCTCACAACAAGGAAGAAGAAAGGTACTGTATGGAAATACAATTTTAAAGCCTCTGGTTGTGTAGCCCTCACCCACACCATTACTGCTGCATCAGCGGGAGAGGATTTTCAGTAAGGAGTGTCCTACTTCCTTAAAGCATGACTTTGTATGAAAATTCCAGCTGTGGCATAAAATTTGAACTGGGCAACATTTGAGCAAATACATGCTTCTGCTTACATAAACAACCTAATTAAATCCACTGCTTAAAAGCTTGCAGAACTGGCAGCATGCTTTATAAGGACAGTTCGCCAAGGAAATAAGGAGCTTGGGACTAAATTTTTTCTGCCTTATGTACAGAAGCAATATTATTGAATTCACCTCCTTGCATAAAGCAAGCAGAATTTGGCATAATCTTCAAAGTGTGACAAGCTCTTGTTTGCACTGCATGCCTTGGGTATGCAGGAGCCTAAAAGCAATACAGAAATAAATAGAAAGAATGCAAAACCACTCATTTTATTTCTGAAGCCATTTTAAATTTTCACCCTGGTAAATACATGTATAGATGTTCACCATGGTGATTGATTTACTTTCAAAAAAAGTAGCTTTGTTTCTCATGTCTTGTGTGTTTTATCTCCACTGACAGTGGCTGTTATCTAAGCAGTATATCTAGTACAGTTAAATATATACATATGTGTGTGTAATGGTGTCAGTCCAAAAAGACATAGTCACAGAACCAGCTGCAGAGAGCAACAACAAAGCCTTTTTCAGACCTTGTAACCCGTGCTTGCACATGGCATTTTGGTATGGAGCAACAAAATTGTCAGAGAAACTCATCGAAGATTCACACTACAGAATGCTTGTGCAGCTGTGCAGCTGTGGATGTGCTGCTTCAAAGCCAAGTTCTACATTATGTCAAGTGTTTTAACTTCCCTCATTTGTTATGCTCATCTTTCTGCCTTTACATATGGCATATTGATGCTTTAACAGATATTACCTGACTTAAAGGGTAATTTGAATGATGTGTTTGATTTTATGAACCGTATATTTGACACAGTAAAGTATTCTTATTTTCTGTCCATCTGTGTACCTGAACACCCTCAGATAACCTTAAATGAACACAAACACATCAAACACAAACACCAACACACAGTTGTTTTATGACTTTCATCTGTGCACTTGGCTCCTTTATTATACATAAGACAGGAAAGCTAGAGATGTGAATAGAGAACCTGGCATTCTAGTTAAGTCTTATTCCATCCTAGTTAAGTCTTAATCCTTGGCATTCTAGTTAAGTCTTATTCCATTAGAATTGCCTTCTCAGAGCCCCAAACGACAGAGAGTATTCTGGCCTATTGCTGGCTGACCCTGAGGAGCCCAGTGAATGAAACCAGGTGAGGGGCAGGTGAGGCAGGCCCTAGGATACTGCTCCGAGGAGTGCACGGCATGGGAGCAGGGAGGGGACAGTTGTACCCACACTCAGCCCACAGCTGCTCTTAGTGCCACATGGGAATGGCTCATGCAGGACTTGGGAGTCCTTTTTTTTCAGGGTCCTAACCTCCTTGCATAGTCATCCTCAGACAAGTCACAGTATCAATATCCCAAACACTGCTGCTGCCTTGATGGCCTCTCCCATAATCTAACAGGCAGGACTGGATCCTCGCAGCATCATCATCCAGCACTTTGGTCAGTAGCTGGCCCCTAGCCCTGTTAGACAGGGGTGGTTACAGTCAGCAGGACCAGCCCCAGGCATGGCCATTCTCAGTGTCTGAGCATGAGCAGAGAGAGGAGGTACTGGGGAAGGCATGGGAGGTAGCTGGGGTTTTGTGGGAGATGGACATCACCCCAACATGAAGAACTGGGTAATACAAAACTGCAGAGAATTTCTGGAAAGATCAAAATGCTCCTCAGTGGTTGCCTCCAGAGTTCACAGGGGGTTTTTAATTCCCTTCAGTAGCATAAGAGTTTCCTGCTTTGAGTTTCCAAAGTTTCAAACTTCCTGCTTGGAGTTTCCTAAACAGTTAAGCCAGATGAGTGCAGCAAGTGGCTGAAGAGCTAGGAAAAGCTGATTACATTGACCACAGAAACTCTTCCTTGTTTTTCCTCCTTTAGCCAAAGAACTTGATGTGATCCCTCAATCTTTGAGCCTACAGAGCCCTCTCCCATTGAAAAATCTGTCAGCTGCAGGTACTGCCTGTAGCTGGACTGTTTGCAAGCCACAATCTGTTCAGGAAGCCCAGATTTGTCCCTGTTATTTCCTTAGGTGTAGATGTTTATTGGTTTTAGGATAAAAATACTTTGTATCTATGCAGATTACACTTGCATTTTGCTGCCAGTATAGAGGCTGAGGACTAGCTGCAGTTCTAGAATCCTGGAAATGTCTTCATTATTCCTTCTTGCTAATAACAGTACTCTAGGATTGAAACTATTTTAGGGAAAGGAGCAGGGCTTTTTGTTTTCCCCCAGGATTTTTGTGCTGGAGGTGAACTGTCAAAGGAGTTGACTGTGTGGTATTTGAATGTCAATATCAATACAGAAAGCAAAAGAAAGTGTGTGTCTCTCAGTCCTTATGTATGTCACGGCTGCAAGACTAGTTAGATTGGCTACTTCAAAGGAGGATTTTTTTATCCAAGTCACAGTTTGGTAGGTGTTGAGGGTAGACCTATAGTTATTAAATGGACAAAGAAAATAACAAGAAACTGTGAGTAAGGTCCCAAAAGTTACAGTCAGTTGAATTTCATTACTCGGTGATATTTGACTGCTTCTTCAAAGTTTCCAAAAAGATTATGTAGTGGTTCAGTCCAAACTTTGCAAAGCCAGAATCTTCTCTATAAATTAACAACAATTACAAGTATTTGTAATTTTAAATAGTAGTAAGAGCAAATGCCAGGGGGAGGAGGAGGCCTTAAAATGCAAAGCAGAGATTATAAATAAATCAAAAAATAAAAGCAAGAGAGGTAGAAATGGAGCTGGGTACCACAAAAACTTGACCTATCTGCTCAGCCCAGCGCCACAAATTTCTGTTTAAGAACATATATGTGTACTCCATTAACAGAGATGCATAAACTGAGATAGAGTTATGAAACAGAAATGGGAACTAATGAGAAAGCAACACCACCTTGTCAGGGGAGCAGATTGTCCCACTCTGCTCTGCACTGGTGCTGCCTCACCTTGCACATTGTATGCAGCTTTGGTCACCACAATATAAGAAAGATATTAAGATTTTAGAGTGTCTCAAGAAGGCCTACAAGGTGGTGAAAGGCCTTGAGGGGAAGCTGTATGGGGAGTGGCTGAGGTCACTTGGTCTGCTCAGCCTGGAGAAAAGGAGACTGAGGGGAGATCTCACTGCAGTTGCGACTTCCTCATGAGGGGAAGACGAGGGGCAGACACGGATCTCTTTTCTGTGGAGACAGTGACAGGACCTGAGGGAATGGCCTGAAGTTGTGTCAGGAGAGGTTTAGGTTGGATGTCAGAGAGAGGTTCTTCCCCCAGAGGGTGGTTGGGCTCCCCAGGGAAGTGGTCACAGCACCAGCCTGAGAGAGCTCACGAAGCATTTGGACACTGCTCTGAGGCACATGATCTGCCCCTTGGGCTGTCCTGCAGGGCCAGGAGCTGGACTCAATGATCCTTGTAGCCCCTTCTAACTTCACATATTCTGTGATTCTGTGTGATTCTGTGATCTTCATGAAGAAAACAACCCCAGCAATGGCCTCAAAGAGACTGAGGGCACTTCCTGGGAGAGAAAAACATGATGTGAGCATAGCAGCCTGGTAGCAGCCTGGTAGTGTAGAGGGTGAGATGCAGCAGAGGCTGAATTCCTAGAGGGGAGCTGGCTCACTTAACTGGGAGGCCAGAACACCAGCCTGAAGCTAAAGGCAATGAAAAGGGTTGACAAGGCCAGGTTCATAGACAAGTTGAACAGTTCTAAGATATGCTTTATAGATTAAATGGCATTGGGGAGCCAAAGTGAAAAAAGTTTTAATAATCACGGTGGTAGGTTGTGGGAATCCATACTCAGTTTGGTTGCCAGAACATCAGAAAGAGAGCAGGTCAAAATCTTTTGTAGAAAAAATATTTTGTGTGTTGTTATTTCTTCATATTGCGATCATAGCAATGGGTAGTGTTTAGGATAAAATCTCCCTGACCTAGCTAAGATAGATATACTGAGCTGGTTGTGACATAGGACTGTTTTGAATAGAAAACAGGAAATTAAGCTCTGATTGAGATCTGTTTCTTATCACTCTTGTCCTACTTTGAAGTTCTTCTGTCCAAAGTATTTTCCCTTCAAGCACAATATTGTTTTCATAGTAATAACTCCCCTCCCTTCCTCCCTTCATGAAATTAGCTGTTGATTACATATACTGTCTGAAGAAAACATCTGGAGCCAAGGCAGGAGTGAGGTATCCACATCAGGGTCTGGAGTGTCCATCTGTGTGGCAACATAAAGGCACCAGGGAGTGTAATGAAACCTGCCCACGCTGCCTGGTCCAGAGCAGAGGAGAGGTCAAATGCCACTGAGCTCCAGATGTCTGGCTGAGTGAGGGGATGAATATTGGCTCTGTATCCACAGTGCATTAATGGTCCATGCATTAAAGGCAGCTGAGGGTAAAAAATGGATGCTGTCAGCAGAAAGGACTAGAGCAGGTTACAGTTCCCAAAGGCAGAGAAAGCTAGCCAGAAAGCCACAGTCAGGTTGTGCTGTCCGCATGACACCACAGTTACTTTTCAGAGTGACTGTGTCATTCTTTTGTCTTCTGCCTTTAGCTGTAGGAACAGGACCACTGCAAAATTTAGCAGTGTCAGGTGTGCATTTGTATCCACAGCACACAGACAGCGGGGTGACGAGTGTGCACTACACTGTCTGCACAGAATAACCAGAGATTGCTCTGTTATTCACTGGGGTACCCTGCACAATGTCAGGGCAAACGGGTGGGATGGGATGGGAGATAGACCATGGAAAAAATTAGTATGACTAATCAGCAGCTATGTGCATAACCACAACAAAGAAGACAGCACTTAAACTGGAACAGAATATGCAACATGAATAGCCAAGGAAGTAGAACAGCTCTGCCTCACAGCTGGCCACAAGCACAGCTGTGAAACGAGACTAGGAAAAAGAAAAAAGTTGCAGGGTGGCATTGCAGAGTTTTCTTAGAAGGAAGTGTCTCCTCCCTATTAATAGAATCAAGAACTTGTCCCTCCAGGTCACAGGGATAGGGCTATCTGTTTAAAAGCCATGCTTTTCATTATGCATTCCAGGATCTTTCCTGCACCTGGGTGGCCTTCTCTGCACAGCTACGTGGAGACAAATCAGCAGAGGCAGTTCTCATTCCTCACCTTTAAATTAATTTTCCTCCAAGAGGAAGCTGCATGAAATAATGGGGGGGGGCGGGGGAGGTGGTTTCACTAGTTTGGTGAGAACACCTGCTTTTGCCTCTTTAACCTGGCCTTCCAGGACATGTCAGCAGATCTAAAACTGGGGCTAAAAGGGCTGGAGGACAGGCAAAGGTCTGGGACTTGGGGTGATGTTGTGGAGGTCTAGTCCTTTTTTCCACAGTGTGTGTCTGAGATGCTTGTAACAATACTGTTGTGGGAGAAAGATCCTTGACTTTCTTGTCTTAGTTTATTTCTTGTACAAATAACTGTACCTTGTATTATTCATCTTGTAATGCCCAGTTTCAGAAACCTCCTCCCTTATATGAAGAATCTGCTACCTATGCATGGGATTTGCGTGTTTGTGTATGCACTCACAAACACACACATGAACAGCCTTGATAGCACTATTGTTATCTCGTCATAAATCAGGCTGGATAAGGTTGCTTTTAACTCTTTTTTACAGTGAAACAGTAGTACTTTTTTAGGGCTTTGTGTCTGAAATAGGAAATCTGGGACCTCAAGAATATATCTGCAGGTACCACAATTTTTCTCTTCTGCAGCAGGAATTTTTCTTAGAAATCACTCTTTTAAGTTGATCCAGTGAGATATGATGCAATGCTCTAATTCTCTGATGAATTACATACCTCATCACTGTGCTAGAAAATAAATATTTCACATGGAATGTATTTTCAGAGCAATAATTATCTGTCAGACATGCACTACCCAGAATAAAACTGGGGAGAGTTTGCTGGTGGCCACAACAAGATAGGAAAGATTATAGAAAATTGCTGGAAGTTTATAAATCACTGCGATAGTTGTATGTGCTGTTTGATGTTGTACACTCCAACAATAAAGAAAAAACGCAGCCTCACTGCCTTTAGCTTGTCCTAGAAGAAGCTCTGAAAAGTATGATAGTGTGGTTAATAAAATGCTTAGATTATGATACACGATCTTGTGTGCTTGCATATTCATATATAGATAATTCTTGAATGTCTTGAGTCATCAGGTGAGACTTAGATCATGAGGCTCTAACACTGGGTAGCTGCCCTTGTAAGTGTTGAGCTCAGCTCAAGGTCTGAACTGTGTCTGTGGGTCTCTGGCCCCACAGCACAAAGTAGACCATGCCTAAGTGTAGGTCTGGTGCTCTTGCAGGAGCACAGGGACAGACCCAAAGACTTCCTGCTGCAACATGCAGGTTTCTCGTGCAAGTGTAGTGGTCGTGTTTGAAGTTGGCTTACCTAGATGCTGACTGGTAAGCTGTGTTTGACAAAATTAAGATACATAGTGCTAATGGAAGTTAAGTAAGGAAACACTGAAGACATAGAACTAGTTGGTTTTGGTGGTGCAAAATGTGTTCAAGACACTTTCTTAGCATAATGTTGTGTTAAGCTTCTTCAGGATGGAATTGCCACTGAAAAGGGAGATTGCCTTCATGCACATTCTCTTTCCCATCAAATCAGAAATTATTTGGCAAGTCAGATAAGTTGCTTGATCTGGTTGAAAACTGTGCCTTCAAGAAAGGAATATTGAACTTCAGTAAGATCTGGAAGTTGACATGTCTCATGGCTGAGGGAACCCTACAAAGCTGTGTTCATGGCAAGCTTGAGCAGCTGCATATCACAGGAGAAGCAGAATTGCTTCTTTTAACAGCAGCAGGGCCTAAGATCTGTTCAGGGTGACGCTGAAACCACACCCTCGCTCAGGATCAACTCAGCGCTGCTCCTGTATCGTGGGATAAAAGAGCACCTGGAAAAAAACAGCTACTGGCCTGTTTCATAAGGAATTTGTCATTTGGGTCGAAAAGTTTTAAAGGAGCCACAGACAAGTTATGCCTCTACATGTCCTAGGTGAATTGGATGTGACTGATTACCTGAATGGTTTTTCTTGGGTTTTTTGGGTTTTTTTCATTACAGCTAGGGACATCTGCAGACTGGCTTCAAAGTATTAGTAGTTTTCATGGAAATTTTCACTAAAATGGTACAGCTAGAGGCAGTAGCTAATTACTGACAGTCAACAAAGGACGGGAAATAAATGAACATTAGATCTACACCCTCCCAGCAGCTGTTGCAGCCTACACTTCCATTTAAAATTATCTGAGCACACATTTTTGTGGACCTGGTGTCTTGCTCTATGGCCTCTGCCTGCCTGGTCCCAGAGAGTTATTTTGGATATCTATGACATAAAATTTCTTCGCTTTCCTTGTGGTGAACAGCATTGAACAAAAAAAACTTTACCTCTGCCTTGGTTACAGTATGAACTAGTTTCTCTTTGCTCTCTGTAGACAAGCTTGTGAAAAACATTAAGTTTTATATTATTAGCACTTTTTTTTTTGTGCCTGAAACACCTTGAGAAAGGAGGGATTTCATGGCTTTCTAAAAGCTGTACTTGCATTAGCTATCAGAAGTAAACTGATTCATAATCAATGCTCTAGGAAGGCATTCTTGATGCAAAGAAAGTATGTGGGCAGAGGAGTAAAATAAGCCCATTAAAGGAACTAACTGCTGCCTCCATATATAGAAGTTGTTGGTAACAAATAGTATGAAATTTAGATCAATTATAAAAATGAAATGTATTATTCTGATTATTAATATGTGATTCTTTTCCTTATTCTCCTCCCTTCCCTACCATAAGGGAGCCAAATACGACCTAGATTGTGTGATGGAAATATTCCAGCTGTTGCCACTTGTGAAAAAAACAGAAGCATCTAGACAGAAGGACAAAGCCATTGCACTGCTGAAAGTTATATCTCTTATGTTTTTGATGACTAATTCAGTGGTGAAACAGAGATTGTACCCTTGGCTTTCTCATCAGTGCTTGAGATAAACCATATGCTAAGGGGCTCATAAAGGCCATCATTAGTAATTTCTTGGTACAGAATTACATAAGCAGAAATCAAGTACCAAGGTTAGGCTGTTCCTTTCAGCTAGGTGACTTTCTGTCTTCCACTGGACCTCCAAGAAACTATCTACCTCTCCTGACTCCATAAAACAGCCCCCATGTAAAACACTGGGGTTTTTTTTCCACTTAAAAAAATAGGTGAAATGTAGATGTATCCTTTATTCAAACAGCTGTTACCCCTAGTGTTGCAGGACAGTGGTATAACATAGCTCATAATAACTGAAAATAATTGCTAGGAAGATTGGCAGTGTTTTAACAGAAGGGAACAGAACCATCAGTTAACTGCTCTTGGGAAAGAGGCTTGGGAGGGCAAGGGCAAGGGCAAGGGTAAGGAAAAAAAAGGAAAAGGAAAAGGAAAAGGAAAAGGAAAAGGAAAAGGAAAAGGAAAAGGAAAAGGAAAAGGAAAAGGAAAAGGAAAAGGAGGAAAAGGAGGAAAAGGAGGAAAAGGAGGAAAAGGAGGAAAAGGAGGAAAAGGAGGAAAAGGAGAAGGAGAAGGAGAAGGAGAAGGAGAAGGAGAAGGAGAAGGAGAAGGAAAGGGAAAAGGAAAAGGAAAAGGAAAAGGAAAAGGAAAAGGAAAAGGAAAAGGAAAAGGAAAAGGAAAAGGAAAAGGAGAGAGTGAGTCAAGGGAACAAGGGAGATTGGCGGAGTGACTAGCACCTCTTCTCAGGATCATTTTCCACTTTTCCCAAATGCTCCATATGTTTCTCAACTCCAGAAAATCTTCAAATCAAGAGTCAAATTGCACATATTCTAAAAATTATGTTCATTTTCAAGATGCACCAAAAAAATGAGCCTGGCAATTTTAATAGAATAAATCCCCAAAAAAATTTTAAACTGCTTATATTTTTACTCTGGGGTTTTTAAACTGTTCTCTGCCAGATTAGTATGTGACAGCTGCTAAGAAAATTACCTGTCAAACAACCTCCTGACCTACAAACGTGTGAAGGAAATTCTACAATAAAGTGATTGTAGGCCTCCACTAGTATCAACCTGCAAAGTAGCCGTGGTCAGCCAGCTGCACAAACCCCAAGTCAGACCAGAGCTATGTCCATCCCTCATACTGTGCTGAGTCCATCGAGGTCTGGGCAGGAACACCTGGCTCTGTAGGGACATTCTGTTCTCATGAGTTGCAAAGGTACTTTCCTTGTAAAATGTAGCCAGCAAGTTTGGAAAGTATTGCCATTCTCACTTGACAGGTGGAGTAACAGATGTGGAGAGGTTAAGAGGTTTATTGAAGGTCTCAGATAAAGTTGGTGGCAGAGGTGAGAGTGTTTCAAGAAGACTAAATCTCATGGCCTTAATCTAAGTGACACTCTTTGGAAGGCATCTCATTATTCACACCTGCTTTTTTGTATAAGAGAGATACTTAGTACCTACTACAGTAAAGGAGAACTATAAGAAATGGTAAATTATGAGAACAAGGCTAAAATCATTAATAAAACAGAGGAAGATGTTTAGTGCTGAGAGGACCACTATGCTGAGTAAATTGGGAGCACGAACATTACTAGTTCTGGCTTCTCCAGACAGAATTTGTTAAATTAAAAACTGGCACAAGTGATCTATTGCTGCATTTCCAGATATGGGCTTAGTATCCCCAGGGCTGTCTTCCATGTATTCATGTTTTAAATAATATAAACTATGACTTCCTGAAAATAAAAATAGCTTGTTAAACTTAGACTTTTAATAAAGTACGTCACATTACATGAGGCAGGAAAAGTATTTCTTTGCATAATAAAAGCTTCTGGCTAGCAACAAGACATTTTAAGACTTAAAACATGTGCAACATTCTGAACCTCCTCTCATGTTCACCAGTTGAACTCTGAATGGAGTCAATGCTACTTCTCTTCACAATTAACTTTCTCCTCTTGCTGAAGCTTTAAACAACGATAAGAACCTACACCCTTAATCTGAATTCTTCTATCAGACAGAGAAATGAAACAACGTAGAACAGTATCAGCATTTTGTATTTTCTTCTCCAAACAGCAGGACTTCAATCTGCATTCAAGTTTGTGGACAGGCTTACTGAATGCAATCTGAATATTCCCATACTAGGGGATAAAGAAGAAGAATATGCCTTTTAACTTGTGAGGCAGATTGCTATTCTAGAGTTATCCACAGGCAATCTGTTAGGTGAAATTGCAGCTTCTGGAGGTGGACTGCCAGGTCATGTAGGCAGTGTTTAACTGCTGGGCTACCTGCACTCCCTTCAGAACATGCATGTGGTGAGTGCAAGCAGCACAAGCTAGAGCACTGTGGCAGGCAGTGTCAGACACGAGTGGCTAAGCACCTTCAGACATATTAAATGAATGAGACAACTTGTCTGTATGAAGTTTGACATGGATGTGTGAAGGGCCGAGGATTTAGCAATGTATTGGAGTTATTGCAATTGTATTTTCAGGGAAAAACTAAAAGGGAAAGCTAAATCCTACAAATTATGTCCTGAGATCCAAACATAAGTAATGTACTACACCATATTTCTCAGTTTGTTTGCAGGCCTGAATCACAGAGGATTGCTTGCACTGTGTTTTGTCTGTTCCCCACAATGTGTGTTTCAAGCAAGTTAGGGAATTTGATTTTTATTCTCATTTTGTGGTTAATAGATCTGGGGACCCTTTGCACCATCTCAGAATGTATGTTCACAAAGTCTAGCCCAGTCAAAAGCACAAGCCAAGCCTTGCTGAAGAAGATGCTGAAGAAAGGGCCTTTCTTCCATGGGTACTTTCATTCATCCCTGTCAGTAGCTCTCTTTCTTTCACTTCTGCACTGCTGCAGGAGGTTTATAACTGTTGGCAACTGCAAACCCACTTCTCCACTGACAGCAGAGTGAAGTGACAACTGGGAAAGATGTGTAGGGGAAGCAGCAGCTAAGAGCACAGCTTTCTATAGCACCTTGCTGCCAGCCTGAGGAGACATTATAGAGCTGTTCACATTTTCTGCAGTAGTTGTTTTATCTGGGATAACAGAAGCACAAAATGACAAGAAGTCAGCTTACAGAATTAGCAGCCTTGCAGTATTGGCATATTGTGACTATATAAAGACAGCAATCACTAAAGTTGCTTCAGTTGTTTCTCTCCAGATAGCAGCATTGGCAACAACTCAAAATTACAATATGAATTGCAGCAAAACCACTGATACAAAAGGGAATAAAGAAAAACAATGGGGATGTTTTTAATGAACCACTTACTCTGTTACAGGCAGTTTTAAAAGGTTATTTTTATTATTAGTTTATATTTATACACTGTTTTTTGCAAATGTGCTCTTGCTGGTACATACCACTGACTCAGTCTGAAAGGCACTTCTCCATTTTTTCATACCCTCACGGGAGTTTGGAGTAGCTGAAGTCTCATGGAAATGGTTCTGTCTCTCTGCCAATGATGTCTGCATGCACGTGGATTTGATCTAAATATTTGTTAATTCTCTGTAGAGAATATAAATACATCAATGTAATAGTCCTTGTACAACCAGGGTCCAACAATCTCACTTTTCTGAGCAATATTGAAGTGAAATATTCTATGCATAGCTGTTCAATTTACATATTTTATTGTACCTCAGCGAATTCACGTGGCCTAAGTTAGTTTTTAGGGCACTCTACTACATTTTGTGATCTCTAAGTTTACCGGAAACCTAAACAAATATACATAAATGTGGTTTTCCATTTTTTGTACTGACAAACGAGGATCCAGCACTAGTTGTCTTTTTCAAACATGCAAATAGAAAGAAGATAAATATCATGTCAGGGTGGGATGGTAAAGATGTCCTGAGTATAGGCTAGGAAGGTAATGGTCCTGAATTCTGAGACAGACTGGAAGTCACTTTCAAACTTTGATGACAAAGTTACACATGTAAATCCATACTTAGGCATTATAATAGGGTATACACTCTGTCAGGGCTGTTTAGAAGAGCCAGAAAGCCTAACTTGCCAAGTTTTGTCCATGGGTTGCTAAAATCTGCTACATGATGTGCTTACTCTAAATCTGGAATAGTTCAGAAAGACAACTTATCCATGAGCAAGCAGTATGGTGCAGCAGAAGCAGTGCAGTAGAGCAAAACACTCAATGCAGAGGACCCAATGTTTACATCACACACACTTTGGAAATCTTGGAAGACATGCACGTAGGAATTACTAGGAAATTCCCAAATCCACAGTACTTGAAAGAAAAAATTATTATAAGCAATTACAAAAGAACTGAGCTGCTCAAAGCAGGAACTATTTATTGCCCTTTATGACCTGAAAGGAGGTTGTAGCAAGGTGAGGATCAGCCCCTTCTCCCAGGCAACTAGAATAGGAGAAGAAGACACAGTCTTAAGCTGCACCAGGAGAGCTTCAGGTAGGACATCAGGAAGGGCACCATCACAGAAAGGGTAATTAGACATTGGAATGTCTACCCAGGGAGGTGGTAGAGTCACTATTCCTGGAACGTTAAAGGAAAGACTGGATGTGGCACTTAGTGCCATGGTCTGGTTAACAGGGTGGTGTTGGGTCATAGATTGGACTTGCTGATCTCAGAGGTCTCTTCCAACCTAGCTGATTCTGTGTGATTCTTTGATTTCTAGATACATGAGAACATTTTTGTTTTGATTTTAAATATGACAAAATGAGGGTTTTGGATGTTGGTTCAAGGTAAACAGTGAACAACCTAATTAAATATCCTGAGTTTCCATTACATTTTCAGTGTGTTTCTGCTCCATTCTCAAAATCCTTTTCCACTCTGGGAAATGAATGAAGACATAGTCATTTCCAGCCTCTGTAGATTCAGTCTGTTGTGCTTGTAAAAATGTATATGCAGGGGTCATATTTGGGTGAACTCCAAATGGACAGAAAATCCAGAGACACTGGTTCAAACATATACCTATCAGGAGTTACAAAATTTGAACTGAAATTTGACATTTCTGAGTTTTTCTAACATTCATATGGGACAAACAGACTGTGTCTTCACTGTGGGATAAGTGCAGTCTGTGGCACATCTCATGTTCTGAACCACTAACAGGCTGAATCCAGGACCTGCTAGAGCACACTGCAAGTTCACAATAGGCTGCTAGTCCTGCTTAGCTCTGTATAACAACCAAGGTACAGCCAGGAACAAAAGGCAGGTGCAGTGTCTTCACACATCCCTGCCTGTCTGCCTCTCAGCTCTATCCTGGCGTAAGTGTGCACTCCTAGATTGAGACACTGGAAAGACTGTCACAACCAAATTAATAATGAAAGCTGAAATGCATGTAATTGATAGTGAAAGGCAAACATGAAATTCTCAGCACAGATGAGGTGTTTTCTGAAACTAAATCTCTCCTGTTGCTGAGTTATAAATTTGCATGTGTAGAAGAACTGTTTGATGCAGACGGAGTTTTAGAAAGGAAAGGAGGAATTCTACAGCTTCAAGAGGAGGATTTGGGGCTCTGTGTGTGCGTGTAGGTGTTCATAATTTTTTTAAGCCTCATTTGAGAGAAGTGGTAGTAGGTAATTTGTAAAGGAAGACCAGAACATATTTAGCTATTCTGTCCCTGCACCAGACTGTCTGGACATAATAAACAGAACACAAACCCATGTCTCTAATTTGATACTTTGAAAGTCCCCCATTCTCTTTTTGCCCAAGCTAGATAACTATTCTGCTATTAAAGTTCCTTTAAAACTAACTAAGCTTAACCCAGTTCCCACTGAAGTCAGTGGGAATTGTTAAATGGATTTCACTGGGAACAGAAATAGGCCTTTAGGATATATCCTTCCATTACTTTTTATTTCCTTTCTTTTGTCAGATTATGTCACCTAAGTACATCTGTATTCTTGAGGAAGTGGCATGGGAGATAGATAAAGAATTTCACTTCCCAGGAAACGTCACATTATTTTCCAAATCTTTAATGGGTTGGGGGAAAAAGCTTGGGAGAGCCCTCCAAATCTGTCCTGTAACCCAAATTAGTTAGTACATTCTTTTTGCTTAAACACCCATTAACATATGCCTAGATATTAAACTTGTTTTGCTCCTACAGACATTTTATAAAGTGTCTTGCAATACCAATCTGTAAACTTTTGCTAGAGGTTAGGAATTTCTTTCTGTCAAAAAATTTCAACCTTTTCTGAGTGTTGTGAATCTACTGGTGTAACATTACAGGGAAAGCTCTGGCAGCTATGTGGAACAGGTTTGAGCAGCACTGGTTGCCAGCAGCAGGTCTTTGCTGTTGTTCCCACTTGTTTTTCACACTAGTGAAGTTGCTCTAGCACTGGCAGCATGCATTTTAAAAAATATCTTTAAACAAAAGCTTAGTGCTTGAGAGGATTTGAATAGTATTTAAACATGATCCTGCATTGCATGGGTAAATTGGGCTAACTATTTTCCAGCGAGATTGTGGTTTAAGCACAGATCTGGCTATCGGCACTTGAAGTGCCATGGGACAGGGCCACAAAATCAAACTAAAATATATAACCAGATGGTGACAAAACTGTAAACACCTGGGGGGAGTTACAAAGCAGAATGCCATTCCCAGTCCAACTCCCACAACTCCCTTGTTTTTGGTGTCCTTCACATCCTCCTCTTCCCAATATAGCCCATAATAGCCTGAGTGAAACTCTTCGACGTTTCAAATTCCTTGCTCACAAACAGGGCAATGCAGTGTGTTATCAACGAAGATGTCACAGCTGGTTCTGGTTTTGTCACACAGAGGGAGCAATACCCTTGGTGAAGTAAGTGTGGTTAAGTTGTTATCAACTGTTTATTTGGCCCAAGAAGGCTAGAGATACAGAAACCAAAAGGGAAGCAATCACGTGGTGGAGACAAAGCACCAGAGTACATACAGATTTTCCAGAATTACACATCCTTATGTCCTCCAGGGCACAGTCCTATTTAGATATCATTGCCATGCACAGCTTAGCTGTGGGTTGTTTGAGGAAAAAAGCCTTTTACAGTTTCAGTGAGGTATTCAACAAAGAAATCCTTGGAATGTTTTCCTAAATCTATAAATGAGTGGGATATTTTGTCTAGTTGTTCCCTGCTGCTGTCCTCCACATTTTCATTATAACTCTTTTTATTTAACTTTATTTTTGTTTGGTTTTGTTTTCCTATGCGCACTGTAATCAGTCTCTTTGTCAGGGATTTTTAAACGGGAAAACAATTCCTTAAGAGTTTGCTCAGGGCATTTTTGAGATGTTAAAAAGGTACAATTTGTACTATTTAGCAAAGAGTTCGCCTGTTAAACTGGTGAACCTGGTCTGGTAGAATACTTGACTGATACATACACTAGCGTGCTTTGTTTACAGAATTAACGGTACTGGAATGAATAGCTGAAATCTAATCAGACACGATATAAATTCTATTGCTTTTTAATAAGAGATGCTCCTGAAGATCCTGTGAATTTCAATGGGGTTTCAATATTTGGAGCACCACCCAGATATAATTTGGAACCCGAATTATATTTATTATCCATTTAAAGCATAGATTGTTTCTGAGTTTGTTCACCCACTCTTATCAGGCAGTGCCTGCTTTTTCTTTGCAATTACTCAGAGTCCACCAAGCTCTACTCAAATTGCTAATTAGCAGGAGCTAAATGCTTCTATTTAAAGGGAAAATCAGGTGTACATTCCTTCACTTTTTTTTTCACAGAAACTTAATTCCATGAGTTAGTGTGGTTGTTTCATTGCTTTCACCTCAAATACTTTCTCTAAATAGTTCCAGAACAAGATGGAGGTAAGACTGGTGTGAAACAAGTTGTGAATTCTGAATGTTCCAAGATTTCTCTGAGTGATTGGAATGGAAGATGCTTCTCAGTGCTGCAATCACCTCCTGCTGTGCTTCTGTTGATATCCCACAGAAAAAGGGAGTTCCAGGAATACTTGCATTACAACAGAGAGCCGTAAATGCCATTTAAAACTATTTAAGGTGCCGTTTAATGTCTTGGTTATCATAACAAAATGTACATAAAGTCTTGTCTCACTGAATGGAGACCTGACACAAATGCCACTGCAGTAGGAAGGAAGTTTTGGTCACCTCACCCTCATCACACCAGTACCAATCTGCTGTGCTGCACCTGCTCTTGGCTGCCAGGTGCAGCCTTGAAGGCACAGCAGCAAACTGCTTACACTGAGTGCTCACACTTCTGAAACACACTTCTTCTGACACTTCTCAGGAAGGCATAATTGGTTATCTTTCAGTTTGCAACTTACCAACCAACTCAAACAGCTGAACATTTTTTTTCAGCACAATTTCCAAAGGCATTAGATCCCTTTATTTGTATGTTTGTGTTTATTTTTGTCTTTCAATATAGTAGGATTGTATTTAGTTCAGGTTAAATATCAAGATGCTCTGATATGTTAGACAGAAATGTTACTGAGAGCTCAGCAGTTACATCTAAGGAAAGCTTCCCATGTTTTGCATGGTTTCCTGAGAAAAGGAAATGAATTAACTGCAGTCTAGTAAAGGGAAAGAAAACAGTTGATTAAATGCTGTCTTCTCAACATTGTGCCACAGGGACAAACAGCAGTCCGTCCATGCACAGAGGAAATAGAGTTTAACAGAATATTTGGATTGCAGTGTGATTAGATGGCAGATTTTACTGCCACTATGTATTGCTAAAGGCATAAAGTTGGAAAAATGTATTCTGGCTGCCTATGGCAGGTATGATTTTCATCACATCAGTTGAGTAATAGGGTAAACCCATCTTCTATGCCAATTTTCCCAAATGCATAAATGCGAAAATATGAGATTTCTCTACAGCTATTTTCCTTTTATTCTATTTGCTCTCTTTCTCAGTTTTCTGCTAGTTTTTCCTTTTCATTTTGTTTTTCTTCTTTTGTTTTTTTTTGTGTGCGTCAGCATAAGTAAAGCTCTTACTTTATTTCAAATTGTACATGCTGTGCCTATCTGTGTGTTTATCACAAAAAGGTAAAGCCCCAGATTTGTAGACTCTACAAATTTGAGCAAAAGAGGTAGCCCAAGAGATAAGACAAATACTGTCCAGGAGATGGAAAACAACAGAATCTTGGTTCCCTGTGTTAGACCGTGGAGAAATTACACAGCAGGGACTTCCCAAATGTCTCCACTGCAAAAAATACTTTAGTCATTTGACTTTTTACCACACACCAAGGAATCAATTGCAGGATAGAAAGTCTAAGAAACTAGAATATATGCATTACAAAACTCACGGAACTTCATACTATTCTCTCATTAATAGTCCATCTTAGTCATATATCAACCTACATGCACACATTTGTCTTGTTCTTCTGTAGTTTTGGCACAGACTGAGATATCTCTTCCCTTTGCAAATCTGAGACTAGCATCCAGAATGGATGCTAACATCCATTTCAACTTCAGGAAAACATTCTCCTACACCATTGCCAATGCTATTTGCTACATCAGTGGGCTTGTTCAGTTCAGGAATGAAAAGGCAGGTGTTTGAGCGCAGGCCTGTGCAGATACCCATGCCCTGTTGTGGCAAATTCTCTCTGTCTGGCAGTGCAGCTGGACTTGCAAAACTGCACCTTCCCCAAGAATGAATCAGTGAAGCTGATGGCAAGGTGATAATAAACCTCTGTAACCTCACACACACATTTTCTGGCGAGTGAATTCCAACTGAATTTAATTTTTGAGGTGACATCTTACATATTCTGCCTCTGGCTTGACCTGAGAGTTTTCTGAGAGACTCACAACTCTGCTAGCTATGAGTGGGATTCTTGTTCTAGGAAAAACTGAGTACGGCTTTCCAAGCACATTAACTAGTTCTGTTGTGAGCCCCACCTCTTTTGACCAGTCTTATGGACATGAAATAAACACCTGTACTCATCACTGTCTGACATCCCAGCTGCAAGTTCAAAGCATATGCTTCAGGCTTACAGTCACCGTTCAGATGCTGAGGGCGGTTATTTTTTTCTCATAAATATGAATGTCCTGTTCAAAACAAATGTTGTCAATCTCTGGTGTCCTAGGACTAGGAAAACAATTCCAAATTAATCTAGCAGGTTGTCAAGAGATCAAAAATACCAACAATGTATGAGCTGATGCAATTTATGTTACATAAAGCAGGAAGGCATCTTGATGGACTGATTGATGGCACAGCAAATACTGCTGCAAGAAGGCTTTTAGAGTTAACCTATCATTTTTAGGTTACCTATCCATTAGCTGAGTGAGATTCTATTCACTTGATTAAAATTAAATGATTAAATTTAACTAGCTACAATAAACAGTGTAGGATAAGAAAAACCGAATCAAAGGAAAAGATACACTGTAGTTTATAAGGTAGAACTGAACATGAAAGTCCCTGTTATAAAGAAAAAGTACCTAAACACACACAGCCCTCTGTTAGGACCTGAAATTTTTTACATGGTGAAAAAACTGGTCTCACTGTGGTATGTCTTCCACTAAGTCATTCAAGTTTTAAGGTCAGGATCAGACTGAGGTACTTTCCTGTGTTTAGGAACAAGGGAACATTTAATGGATATGACCGAGTTCACCTTACAAGCACAAAATACCCCTAACACTGGATACATAACCCTATTTTATTTTTTTAAAGTCAGAAATAAATTATTCTTAATATGTTGGGAATGCTGGTTTTCTTTTCATGTTCCTTTCATTTTGGTGATGGGGCAAAATGGGTTTGAACAGCTTAGTGAGAAAAAGCAATGGAGATTTATATTGTTATTAGGTGAAGGTTTATCAGCTTGTCATTAATCCTCAGTTAAACTGAGTTGGTTATATTGCCAGGACAGGCAGCCTTAATAGCAGCTAGAATGTGAGCACACCTGGTTTGTAGTTCAGAACAGGGATGATGCAGTTGCCTTGAAAAAAACCCAAACAATGAGCATAAATCTTTAGTGGAAATGGCAGTTAAAAAGGAAAAAAATATAGTACGAAAATCAACTCAAAGAACTAAAACCATGTCAGCTTTCAAAGTGCTGGCTGGATGCTAGAAAGTTGCAGGACTTTTTCCCAGACAAATAAAAGCTTCCTAGGAAAATACTTGAACCTAGCTAGCAACACTAATGAGATACATCTGTAAAACTCTCTGTGCCATTAGCAAGGCACCAGGAATATTAACAGCAACAGTAAGAAAAAGTAGATGTCACAAAGGATTCCAGAGTGTTTCCTCCCATTCCCAGACAATTCTACCTGTTTTCATAGCAGCATGTTGCAAAGCCTGCAAAATGCAAAGCCTGCTTTTTACTGCGCCTAATGGAATGCCATCAATCTCTGGTAAAACCAGCAAAACTATATTTTCATAAACAGGAAACCAAAGTCAATCCCTAGAGCTTCTGAAATAATAATGATTTTTAAAAGTGTGGAATTATTTATAATTTGTATCACAATAGCAAGAAGAGAAGCCAAACAAATTAGGAATTGCTTAATACTGGGCAGTGTGCAAACACAGCACAAACATCACAGAAATATGCAACCTAAACAGACCAGATAGCCAGAGGGTGAGAGAGGAAACAAAGACGCATGTAAAATAATTATGAATTTCCAAAGCCAGAATAAAAACCAAAGGAAGTTACAGAAAATATATTAGAAAGCTAATTATCATCAGGGTTCTTGCCAGTGTAAAAAATGCTATTGTTTGTGGAGTTTCATTTCTGTCAGAAAAAAAGGACAATAAATGAAGTTATGTAGATATTTCATTGCAGGCTCACAATGAAGCAACTATATCACTGCAGCTACTTAGCAAAGTTCCTTTCTGGTAGAAACAGTACTATTAGCAGAGAAAATCCCACTGGATTTTCACTTGGTGAGTTTCTTTTGTTTAAGGATCTTCGTTTTATTATGCAGAAAAGCTCTGAGCGACTTTGCCAAGTTCAGGTCTTTACATGTTGAGTGAGAAGTTACTGAGTCAAGAGGACACACATTCTTTTCCATTTTCCCCATAGTTTTTTGTTGAGTGGTAAATCTGCCTCACACTACTTGGTGAAAGAGCACCTCAGCTTGTGTTTCAGGTCTCTGGATCAAATTCAGAAAAAGAAATATACTTAAAGCCTTAAGGGAATAGGCATAGCGCATCAGCTTCCACATGGGCAGTTATCAAGGCACATACATATGTATCCAAAACATACACAGATTCAGAGCATGTGCTGGGACTTCCAAGTGAAACTTCTGCCTCTTCTGGAAAAAAGCACAAGTATTTTTCATTACCCTGGCTTGTTCACACAGAAGAACCGATTAGAGGAAACAGTGGGAGGTGAATATCCCCAGCAGCTTCCTCTTTCAGCCTAAAAGAAGACAAGCAAGAAGTTAGCCTTTCTTCTCCACCCCTACCACCCCCATTCACTGGGCAACGCTTCCTTTAAAACTAGTGGCTATGATTGGACTCTCTTTCTGCATTGGCCATGAACAGACCCTTGCAACTGACTGAACAATCAAAGCATAACACATTGCCTCTTGTTAGCTGAGCCACATCAACAGACCATATTCCCAGTTCCTTGCCTCTGACAGCTGCAAAATAACACACGTTTGCCTAGGCTGCCACCGTGAATCCCAGGATCACCAACCCTTTAGTTTGAAAAACACCTCCAAGATCGTGGAGTCTAACCTTCAACTGATCACCACCTTGTCAACTAGACCATGGCACTAAATGCCACTCCCAGTGGTACTCCTGAACATCTCTAGGGATGGTGACTACCACCTCCCTGAGCAGTACATTCCAATGTTTAACAACCCTTTCCATGACAATATTCCTTATGAAGGTATGAAGGTAGACAGCTGCCATAGGGAATGAATGCAGGTATGGTCAGCTAATGCAACTCAGTGAGTGACTGTCTTGACCACTTTTAATTGCTGGTACACTCCTTCACTGACTTGTATGTGGCTACACTTGAAACAGAGGAATCCCATGGTTGATGAGTATTATAACCACACACTACTATTTAGCCATAAATGTGCATTTTATTGCTCATTCAAATAATGGAACAGTGTTAAATTTGGAATGATAAGCTAATTTTTCCCTTTTAAAATCAATATTTTCTTTTTCCACAGACACCATCAATCCCCGTAATGATAGATTTTCCTATATGTTGTGTTTGTTGTGTTAACAAAACATTCTGGACCACAGAGTGGGAAGAATATAATTTACCATGAAAGGTTCATATAAATATTGAGTTATTTCTGCCTGACCATTTTTTTTTCATGCTTTGGCATGAGGCCCTGAGGACAGCAGGAGAGGAAGAGGTTTTTGAAAGATAAGGTTCTTGCCTATCTTTGCATACGGCATAAGTAATTAGTAAAAGTAGTCAGTAATACAGGCAAGACTGTCACTGAAGAAAGAATCAGGAGAATTGTCAGTATTTAGTCAGAAGGACACAAGAGAAATACTTGGAAAGTGATAAAGGCATCATGACTGCACCTTTGAGGAGCTAACCATAATAAAGCAGAATAAAAACTGTTGGTCAGAGCACATTTGTCCAACACAGTCCAATCTATTGAAGGCTTATTTGCAAGCATGGCTGGTTCTATACACAGTTTGTTCTCACACACAACATGATTAGTACTTTGTTAGTAATGGTGGCAGCTGAATACATACTCTTGCTGCCAGAAGAAGCCTGGCACATGATTGTCCTCTGACAAATATTTGGCACATGCTTTCACAATGCAGATGAATCTTCTGACTCTGCTGCTAGACTTGGTTTGAAGAGATTGGCTTCTTACAGGTTTGTGCTACTGGCTACACAATGTTATGGGCACTCCAGTGTCTGTTGAGACACTTGGCAGTTGAGAGACCTTAAACTCTGAAGTTGTGCCAGAAGCATCTAACACAGATGACTGTGGATGCACTTGACACATCTTTGTTCCTTGAGAGGAACTGCTGTGGGGAACAGTTGAAACCGTGTGTTACCACAGTGCTCGATGAAAATGCCGCAACTCTTCAGAATATAAAGGCACTCCTAATGTGGACAGTCCTTCAGGATGTCATTAGTATGTTAGCAGCTCTGGCCAAAGATTTTTATAATGTTTCTACAATTCACCTGTCCCTGCATGAAATTTAATCAATAAAAACTGGAAGTCCTTACATCACATATCTTAAACGTACAATATTGAAACAACATGTTGCATGGTGTTCCTTTGATTGGTTCATACGCTTAGGAAACCAGAATATTTCTGCTCATGTTTTATGTATAAATATTTCCTCACAACATTTCCATGTAAGTACACATTATTTTTTGCACAAGTTCAACAAAATTTCTTTAAGCATGTCCTTTTCAACATTGTTTTGCTTCTTCTCATGATAGTTTTTTCAGGAGTGAAGTCCTGAGAAACAGAGCTTGAGAAAGAAAATGAACCTGTGGTTTTATATTAACTGGATCTGCACCCAAACTCTGGATTAAGTTTCTGGTTTTACCACATACTATATATATGACCTGAGGCAAGGTATACTCCCTCTTTATGCTTCAATTTCTCATCTTGAAAGCATAATAATAGTTTTCTCTACATCACAGGATTCTTGTGAAATAGAATCCATGAACAGTAATGAAAATCTTCAGCAGAATGGAAATAACAACAGCAGCTATCCTTTGCAGGAATGAAATAGGCAAAGTGCACCTAAAGTCCGGCACTTGGATCTCAGCAAACCTGTGCAGCGCTACAGGCTGGGGGAGAGAGCTGCTCGGCAAAAAGGGACTTGGGGGAGCTGGTTGGGAGCAGCTCAACGTGAGCAGTGTGTGCCAAGAAGGCCAATAGCATCTTGGTCTGAACCAAGAACAGTGTGGCCAGCAGGACCAGGGAAGTGATGATCCCCTGTACTCGGCATTGGTGAGGTTGCACCTTGAGTCTGGTTCTGGGCCCTTTACTTTAAAAAGGACATTGATGTGCTGGAGCAAAGGCCAAACAAAGGTTTGCCTTTGAGGTGATGCAGCAAAGGGCAACAAGGCTAATGAAGGTCTAGAAAACATATCTCACGAGGAGCTGCTGAGGCAGCTGGGTTTCACATGCAGCAGAAATACCATCAGCAGGGCACTGAGCTGAAACTGGTTTTCCGTGACTGGCTCTTCAAGGAAAATCAGTGTGAGGGCATGCCTGATGCAGATGATTCTCACACTGTCCTTCTGAAGGCAAATTAGACAAGTACATTGGTGGACACAAACAAAGCCCTCTTAGAAAAATGTCAAAAAGTGTAAAAATACAGTCTGGAAAAATAATAAACCCTATACATGTTGACAGTCAAAAGCCAGTTCTTTCATTTTAACTCATGCCACTGAACCACGAATGATGTGTAAAACCAGACAAGTTGTGCACAGGTGAGACAGCAGCCTAAGTCTCTATGTGAAGAACCACGCCGTGACAGCACCATGGTGTCACTGGGTACAGCTGCCAGCCATACTTCTGCACCAGCAAGGAATACCTGATCTGGCACGTTCATCATGTTTCATATTTGAGTCATGCTTGCCACCTTCAGCATTTTCCCCTTAATTTCTATTTCTAAAAGACAATGTATGCTCTGACGGAATGGAGCGGAGATAGCCCTCTCTGAGTGTCGCAGTGGCACCGTAACTATTTTGGATCAGTAAACCAGCTACAGGTGTGGAGCACCACGATGAGTCACCACCTCGCCGCCAGCGACTGAAGTGACGGCCGGGGGAACGGGGGATGTGAGACGCGGGAATTTTACCGACACGCAGAGCGGTCTCGCTGCTGTCAACAGCTGGGGGTCGGAAGACAGCCCCCTTCTCCTTTCTTCGTCCGGCCACAACCACACCAGCTTTAGTGACCTGCTTTCCGCTACTCCCCGAGGCCGAGGCGATGCCAGCCCGTTCTGGCCGGGAACGGTCAGCGCTGGGGTCCCGCTGCGGCGGGCAGCGAGCCGCGGGCGGTGGCAGCGCAGCGGGCAGGGAGCGCCGCGGCGCTGGCGGAGCTTCGAACGCGCGGCGGCGGCGGAGGAGGAGCGGGCGGCACAGCGATAGCGCTGACGGGCAGCGGCAGCCGNGCCAGCCCCTCTTCGCCCCCCCCCCCCCCCCCCCCCCCCCGCCGCCCCCGGCCCAGCCGGCAGCGCGGAGCGGAGCGGGCCGGCCTGGGGACTCCCTCCCCGCGCCGCCGAGGTCGCCATCTTCGCCCCCGAGCTCGCCTTGGACGCTGCCGGCCGGGCTCCCGGGGAGCCACCGGGAGGCTGCGCCGCGCCCTCCCGCTGCATGTGACCGGCGGGCGGTAGCGGCCTCCTCCGCGGATCTCGGCTGCGTTCTCCTCCGCCCCGGCGCGGCGGGGAGGGGGCGCGGGGCGCCCGGCAGCGGGAGACGGAGGTGCCGGGGCGCGGCGGGCACACAAAGGAGCGGGCGCCGCCGTGGGCAGCGGTGAGTGCGGGGCACGGGTGCGGGGGTCCCCGCTCTCGCCGCCCTTCCC
>VZRM01005894.1:1492309-1624345 GCA_013397955.1 Grantiella picta | reverse complement strand
GGCAGGCAGGTGGGCGGGAGCGGCGGGCAGCGGCCTGGGCTCGGGCTCGGGCTGTGCCCTGCCGGCACAGGGCGTGGTGCCGCGGCGGGGATGCCGCGACGCCTCCGTCCCTCCCGCCGTGCCCCGAGCGCCGTGCGAGCCCCGGGGAGCGGGGCCAGGCCGCCCCGAGGGGAAGGAGGGGCGCTGGGCTGCTTCAGCAGTGCCTTCGGTGCGCATCCGGAGAGGTTAACCGGCGTTTCGCAGCGGGTGTTTGAGATGTGGCGCTTGCCGTCTGGGGTGAGCGTGTGGTTTTCAGGCTGTTCCTCCGTGTGTGTGACCCTGTGCGCTTACTGGAATTGTAACTCTTCCACAGGCCAGGAGAACGTGAGGCCCTGTGACATTTAGCTCTGAAGCTGCATATGCATTAAACTGTAAGTTTTCCAGTTTTGTTTCTGAACTTGGATTGATGAATAGAGTGATTATTTCGTGTCAGCGAGACAAGAACTGGAGAAGGAATTTAAGTGAGACCCTAGACAGATTTTTCCAATGCCCATTGCATGTATATGGCCCTCCTGGACTGCAGTGACTGATTATAAAATAGAAATTTGGGGGAAAGGGATGCCTGAAGGTCTTGCTTTAGGTGTGGTTTTGGTGATAGGCCTTACTTAATCCTCCAGGGCTGACAGTCACCTTAAATCAATGTATAGAAAATACCTGTAGGTGTAACACTAATGTATTTCCTTATATTTGACTGGAATAACTGAGATTTGATGCTGCTTTTTTTCTTCACTCATACGGCATATTTAGTAAATTATTTTGCTTAGGTGATCTGATTAATAGTAGCTCGTTGGAGGTACAGATACATTTCTGAGAGTTGTTTGTAACGATGTTAAAATATAGATGCAATTTTGAAAGATGTAATGAAATATTAAATTTCTACTATAATAATGTTTTTTTGAAGGGTGAAAGGGACTGTTTATAGATAAAATTGTAGGAAGTGATCAAGCAAATGACTACAACCACTAATGAAATACATACCGGATCAAATAAGCAATGAGATAATTCACTGTACAAATTTGATATATACATAAACTACATCATGTGTCGATAGTTGCATCACTGCTCTTTTAAATTTGGTTTCTCCCATTAGCTTGAGTGAGAAGCTGGAACCTGGATATAGATATTGAGGTATCTAAAGTGGTTTTGCTAATGGGAATCAGTTTATTCCGTGTTCAAGACAGTTCTGGTGAAGCTTCTGTATATCTAGGGCAAAGTTGTATAGCTTAGAAATTACATCCCACAGTCCATAAAATATTACGTGGCATTTGTGCACCAGAGGAGTGAAGAACTCAGAAACTGTTGTTTTGTGTAGCTTGTCCGGAAAAGTTAAATTATCTTTAATTCAAAGGCTGTTTCGTCAAAAAATAATTGTCAATTTATTTATGCTGTGATACAACCAGATGAAGTAAATTTCTTTTGAAGCCTGCTGGTAATTCTGACCTGATGAGGGCTTTGGAAGTTCTTTGTTGGCTTGGTGTGCAGTGTGGCCAGCTGGTGGGAAGTCATGGTAGCTGGTCACAGTAGGGAAAAGACAGAAATGTTTCAGATATCCCATAACGTAAAAATGTAAAAAAAAAGATATAATAATGAGTTGATTTAGACACCGGAAAAGGAGATGAGAAATTGAGTGTGTGTTTTAAATTTCTTTCTGAATATTTTACTTGCCTTTTTTTACCTATCTATCAGAGCAGCTATTGCGGTGATAAAATATTGACCCTAAAGTGGTTTCAAAAAATCAGATCATGTGCCCTGAGGCGTTACAGTAAACAAAAAAGATTAAATGTCTCATGTCATCTCCTTCCCCAACAAGAAGCATAATCAACGTTGTCCTGCTTTTCCAGGAGTAAGCGTTTGTGGTGGTGAAGTAGCACTAATCGAGAGTTGTTGCTGTAATTGATTGTCCGTGTAACACCCGTTAACTTGAGCAAGCTTGCACAAACCCTTAAGATACTTGTGCCAGACCTTTTGACCCTGAGGTTGGGTGTGAAGGGACTTCTTTTTATTGCCTCTTGGGTTTCTCCTTGCTGGAATTACAGTGCACTATTAGAAAAATAATTTTTCCTTTACACCATTGACAAGGAAAATATATTTCATTCTGTGATATATGATTGAAGTGGCAGGTTCTTGAAGTTCAAGGGTTTTTTTCAAACTGTTAGAGGAGTAGCACTGAGATACTTGCTTAGCTTAATGTGGTATATAGACCTGCTTTTAGGCATGAAGCATAATGTGAAATGAAATGACCCAATAATGGAAAAAAAGAAGCCCAGTGTTGAAGTACACCCTGGTGATATCGCTCCTGTTAAGTTTTTTTGTTATTGGTGTAGTTGTTACTTTCATTTTCAGTGAACTTAGTTTGATGTGGAATGATAAATTAAATGCAAACTTAGCATACCATATTGCTAGGGAAAATGTAGTGCCAGTCTGTTTTGTGTACTCTGTTATGGTTCGTGTTAGCTCTGGACAGAAACCCATTGGGTTCTTGTTCAGTGTCACTGAATGCTTGGATAGAATTCAAGTGTGACTGATTTTCACTTACTTTTGAGTGATGTTTTGACTATCCAAATTAGTTTGCAGCAACTCATTGCAGCTCGTGATTACACTTGACAGCCTGAGTCCAGGTCGTGAGTAGCAGTTTATCATAATTCATTACTGCAGCACATGTTTTTACTAGATAGGATTCTAGCAAGTATTATAGACTGTTGCCTTACATAAAGATATGTAAACACTTATCTTTGGTCACCGCCTTACCCTGGGTGTGTGTTTCTCGTGCTGCACCTTTGTGTGTGTAGATAGGGAAAGTGGATGAAGGCTAATGTGGCCCTTGTTGTACCTCATGCCGTATTCATTAAATTGTGTTCGTTAGTGACGACCATATCTGTTTAATACCTGTCATCTTTTGTCTCCTAATTTTAACATTGGCCTGTATAGCGAATGAAGAATTTTAAAGGAACTTAGGGTGTTGTGAAAGTGTTTGTCACTGGTTTTGTACTTTAAAAATGAGGGAATTGCTTTCTTATATATGCTGAGAAGAATTGTAGAGAATTGACTGCTGAAACATGAATGCCTGTCTTCCAATGCAATTTTATCAGTGCTTAAAGTATACTTAGAAGGGTTAACATGAAGGAGTTATTTTAATATTGTAGCTGCTGTATCACTTTGTGTTAAAAAGTACTGAAGCAAAGTGTATATGATGACTGCACAAAGAAATTTTTTTTTTTTAATAGACTAGATGTAGATGCGCTGGAAAAGCAGGGACATGGTGTTCCTTCCTGTAACCAAGCCCGGGAGGAAAATGAAGGAGAGAGGGGGAGGAGGAATGCTGCTCTGAAGGATGCTAGTCCTGAGATGGGTAGATTGGATTCCTTTAAAAAACATCTTAGATCTGAAAAGAGGCTTTTGAGTATTCAGTCATTTAAAAGTTTCATGTTATTTTGATGAAGCAAATCTGTCTTGCATGATGAGTGTCTCATTTTATTGTATGACTAGCAGTGATAGGAAATAATGATGAATTCAAGGAGGAAGCGGCCTGAAGCAATTGAAAATGGGTAAGAGAGCAATCAAACAGCTGCACTGAACATGTTGGAGTGGGGGCTTCACATAAAGGGCAGATTGAAGAGGAAGTTTAGCAGCGAGAAAGCTGCCTTCTGGTCACAAAGTGAATGTAGGAAACTCTGCCTGAGGATTCCTTTGGTCTCTCTCAAATTCAGTTTTTTGTGTGTGGTTAGAAGTGGATGTGTGAGTTGAAACTGCTAGTCCAAGGAAGAACAGCGAGAGGAGCAGTAGTTTCTGTTGACTGCTTCACCTCAATTCCAAGAGGAAGAGAAGCTTTCTCATCCTTGTAGAAGGCACAGTTAAGGGAGGGTAGACCTGTGTCAAGGCAGTCTTACATATTCTTTGTCAGTATCACATTAACAGAATGGCTTAGGAAGGAGGTGCAAGGAGGTAAATGTAAAGTATCAATGCAATCACCAGCAGGTTATGCAGTCTTCTTCCTGGAAACATTACTGAACTGTATTAACTTCTTGTTCTAATTTAGTTATTTTTCTGTCCAGTTAGATTGGCAATATTTGTTGTGAGATGTCAGAGGAAGAACTGTTTTTGTGACTCTTGGAGGTGTCCTGTGCAGGGGTTAGAGTTGGACTCGGTTATCCTTGGGGTCCTTTCCAACTCAGCATATTCTGTGATTCCATGGTACCTTCTGTCTGCATGTGCAGTAGTGCATAAGCAGTGCATGGGAGAAGGCAAGCTGCTGATAGTTGCACTGCCTGAAGAGCTAGGAAATGCTGTTCAACTTGCTTTTATGTTATGGCGAAACTATATTCAACAAACAACTGAAATAGGTCTCTGTGAGTTGTGTTCAATGATTTACTTATTTGGCTGATGCTGAAAATAGGGATCATATTGTAGGTTGACATCTAGTAATGTCAAAGGTCTATTGAGTTGCAGTTACCTGAGCCTTTGGTCTGCTACCATAGTCATAGAAACCAGTTACCTGAGCTGTCCACTGGACAGAGTTTGAATCCTTTCCCCACCATACATAAATTGTAACAGAAGTGTGCTGGCCTGTGATGAGCTTTGCTTGCACTGCATAAACCAGTGCCTCTGTGTTGGGGAAGAGGTGCTGGAGGAGAAATCACAGTTCATCTTTATAGAAAATGAAAAACTTTGATCTAAACGAGAAGGGGCTTGTAATGCTGGGAGAGTATTACACATGGAGGTGACTGCTCTGGTCTGATAATTTTTCACAGCTAAACAGAGTGCTTCGAGCTGTACTTCAGGCAAGCAGGGATAAAATATTGCAAGCATCTCTAGCCATTTAGGCTAAAAGAGAGAGCTGTTTTTTTCATCAATATATAAACAGTACAAGGGCAAAACTGCATGAACCAAGTAACTGATTACAGACTGCATCATGGTTCGCTGGGCATTTTGGTATCTTGTACTTTTTTACGAATTTCTGTACAACTCAGTCTGTTTTTTTCTTAGTATACTATCTTGAACTTTAATAGTTATTACAAAGAGTTCAAAAATGTTTCCTTAGGAAAACTTCCTTTTCACAGAATAGAAAGAGTGTTGTCACCAAAGCCTTTCCAGTTAAAATCGCAATTATCTTCTTTGAAAAAATAAGTGTTTCTGCCTTTTGACTGAAGTTTGTGAATTCTGTCTTAAATTTAGTACCTTTTCTGTCTTAAAGTACTGGCTTAACTTTGTATGGGCTTGATATACTTTTCTCGTGCTTCATTTTTGGAATGGGACCTTCAGTAATCTTTCTTCTTGTCACCCGCTGGATTTGGAGACCACCTGTTCAAATCTTGTGCAAAAATAGGACTTTGCAAAATTACAGCTGGTTTCCTTGTCAAAACAGTCATACTACTTATTACTGAAATATTATATGCAGAAAGTGCCTCGTTACATTTATTGGTAGCTTTTATCGTACAGCTCATGTTCAATAATTCTTGTCCTGTCTGATAACATCTCTTTTAATTGGCCCCATGTGATGCAGCTATTAGCATCAAACACCAGTTGCTAAAGGAATTCAACCTACTTCTTTACTTCTTTAAAGTTTCCTGAGAACAATTTTTCACTTGAACTCGGTTACCTATTTCTTCTCTTAACCCTTCAAGTGAATAGTATCTTACCCTGATTTTTTTGCACTGAAGTTATTTTTTAGTCAGCTTAGCTTGTTCTGCCTTGATGTAAAGTTAAAAAACAAAATAAAATCGATGTAAGAATGTAGTTTCAAGTTGAGTAATCCTGTTCACTTGAACTGTGTAAACAGATTTTGAGATACAAATAAGCTGTTTCCTCCAGCCAAAAGTATGTGTAAGTATTTCAGAAACAGGAGTTTACTGATTTTATGTAGTGTTGACTTATTCAAAAAGTCAGTGTACAGTGGAGGGGAAGAAAGGTTTAAAAATGTGTGTGGTAACATCTAATTTTTAAGGGGAGGGAGAAGGGAGCAGGGAGTAGTCTTCACCAATTATGTTATTTGTGGTATTTCATGCACTCCTTGCTCATCACTTTTTTTTTTTTTTTTGTCTTCAAGCCTATGCGAGAAATAATTTGCAGAGCTGATAGGAAACTAAGCTCTGGTACGTTCCTGTGTTTTATTTCTTTTTGGTTGGTTGGTTTTGCCCTATCAAAAATTCATCTTAAGCAAATGTTTAGGTGATATGCTCACAGTGGGAGCATGTGACTGGTAAAGCCAGGGTTTGCTATGTAATCAAGTCTTTATTTCAGTGTTGAATAGGCCTTTTTTTGAAGGATGAATCTAGGTGTGTTTAGCTCTGTTATTTCATGCAATTGTACCTTGTTTTCTCTTGTAACCTCAAAGCCTTGTGGTACTCTTCCAAAATGTTAGTTGGACTTGAGACTGCATTGAGGCAGATTTGAAAAAGCAGTATATCAGTACAGACACTCTTTTGTGAAACACGTGGACCGTCCTCCAGGGTCTACCATATCCAAGCTTCCTGTAAGCTTTTTCTGGAGAAGAACCTCTAAATCCCTGCACTGATGCCTTTACTTTCCATGCATGATTATTAAGTGGCGCTTTCACTTAGTGCAGGCCTTTCCTAGGAAGTCAGCAGGAGTGGTGAGTCCTTTCAGCTCTTAAGTGTTGTAGGTCAGACCATGGCTGTGATCGAGTTAGTGGTGAAGCTTTCATTGAGATCCTAAATTCATTACAATTGTGTCTGCAAAGCAAGTAAACGGCATTTTTGTAAGAGTGCATTTGCAAGAGTGACACTGGCAATCAACCAGCAGTTAGAGGCGATGGTGAAGTCTTTTTCCTTCTATTTCTTCAGTAGATTTGCAGTTAGTTATTTCCAAAGGTGCTTACAAACCAAGGTATGAGGGTTACCAGTGTGTATTCAGGAAAATATAAATACTGGAGGTTGCGCTGGATTTGTTTTCTAATGTATTTATTATTTGGTTGGGGCGTGGTTGTCACCTTTGCTCCCAGTCCTTCGTCCTCTATGCTGTCAGGATATGTATGTATTCACAGTAAGACAAATGCTATTTCTTAAGATTTTTTAATTACTATTTATTTCAGTTGAAAATGGTAGTAAATAAAAGGACACTGCATCAAGAGTGGTCCTACCTGGGAGAAACTCACAGCAGGCACAGACCTGTGATAGCCCAAATAAGCGTGCATTTTAGTGAAATAGTACACAAATTAAGAATTCTGAAAGTGACACTTCCACAGATAGCTACTCAAATATTGACGGGGTAATGGGTGATTCTAGATTATGCTTTTTATACTGTATATATGCTATCTCTTTTTTCAAATTCTTAAACTTTGCTCTTTTTCTTTCAAGGACAGAAAGTGTTACCTGAAAGCTTTGTTGCTTTGTTTCTACTGGTTGCGATCATATGAAGATAATTTTGTCAGCATTCTTCTGGACTGACAACTTTATCAAACTATTTGTGACTTCCTATCTTTTTAAATGTAACTTAATTTATGTTTGCCTCTGTTCAGAGATGCTGAGGGCATTTCAAATGCTGTACTGTTGCGATGTCCCTGGCAGCACATTTTGCAAATCACCATGGTAATATGCGTGTGTGCATGTGGGAGGAAAGCTAAAGTTGGAATCTGCATTAACAGGATGGGTTAAGATTACATACACTCAGTGGCACTAGCACTGTTTGTTCTTTGACATGCATGTTCTTTGCTTAATTAAAAACAAAGTAACATGATGGAATTAAAAGCCCCTATTGTCTGATTTTTAATCTTTTTTTTTTTGGTTCTGAAACAAATCCACTGCAATATTCAGATATGAGGGTACTTATTGAATCTTCTTTCTGTTTGTAAAATGGCATATTATAATTTTGTGAACTAGCAAGGAAACTTCAAAACTTCTTTATTCTTTCTATGAGAACTTACGGGTAGACTTACAGGTCAGTGTGTTACATCTAGAGATATCTTCCAAGGACACTTACTTCTGATAGTGCATGTCCTCGTGATTTCTGCCAAGACATTGTGCATGTTTAAAGTTCTTGATTTTGGGTAAGCATATTTGAATGCTTTTGTACTTGCAGTTGTCTCAGGCACAGATTTAGTTCTGAAGTATCATCAGTGCTAGTTTTAATTTTTTTTTTTTAATTAAGGGGAACTGTGTTCTGTTCTGCAACTGGTTCTCAAGTGCCCTGAGTCAGTGCTGATGACAGGTAAACTTAAAAATGCCTATGAATTTATAGGAAGAGTGGACAAGAGAAAAGTTGAAGCTGACTCTTGTCTCTTTATTACTGTAGTCTAAATAAACTTGAAAAAATTGGAGACTTGGATGAAGAATGGTCTCTTTTCCACATTACTGTACTGATTGTCTCAAATCTCAAAGTGGAAGAGCTATGAAGACTGTGAATGATGTAGAGGAGAAGGCATATGAGGAGTGACTGAGGTCAGTTAGTTTGCTGAGGCTGGAGGAGAATGGGGAGAGACCTCATTGCAGTCTGCAGCTTCCTCATGAGGAGAAGAAAAGGGGCAGGCACTAATCTCTTGTCTGTGGTGACAGCGACAGGATGTGAGGGAATGGTATGAAGCTGCAGTGCTAGGAGAGGTTTAAGTGGCATATAATGAAAAGATTTTTTATGCAGAGGGTGGTTGGTTCCTGGAAAAGGCTCCCTTAGGACATAGTCACAGCACCAAGGCTGACAGAGTCCAGGAAGTGTTTGGAGAATGCTCTTGGGGCACATGGTGTGACTCTTGGGGCTCTCCTGTGCAGGGCCAGGAGTTGGACTCAATGATCCTTGTGGTTCCCTTTCAATTCAGCATATTCTGTGATTCAGTGAAATTTTAAGGAGTTGCAATAACTTACTAGTTTAAAAATACTGACCCATGCTATTCAGAATTAGAGGCATTGATATGGGTGCAAAATGCAGACCAAGTCATTTCGACTTCTGTGTTAGATTACCTGAGGGAGGGGGCTTCTTAACTCTTTCATTGCACAGAGAAACCTTATAGTAAAACCACCAAGAAGGATGGGGAGTTAAGATGCTCTTGCTGCATCAAGAGTTCAGGTGAGTCGAGAGTTTTCATGACAGCTGTCTTTGCCACCAGTAGAGCACAGTTATTAGCCTGATGTGATGTGAACATTCAGACCATCCTGAACCTGAGAGGTCACCTGGAGACCTGAGCCATCTGTGTGTACATTCACATTACTTGCTGCATTTTGTTTTTACGATGCTATTCACTTGTTGTACGCAATCTGTCACGGTAATAATGCTTATTACTGTGATATTTTTCCTTCAAAATGCCAGGCCTTCTTTTGGGAGAGCAAGTGTGGGAAGTGATGACTTTGACAGTCTTTGCCTTAGGAGGAAAACAAGCTGTGTTTTTTCAAGGCGTGCTTCAAGACATGTTTGGGCTTATCCTTCATGTTGTGCACTTCCTCTCCATTATCACCTGATCTTTTTAGCTCTGATTTCACTATTATGTTTTTGCAAGGGCTGAACATCACTATGTATGCAGTGTAGTCATTTGTACATCTAGTGAATTGCTAGGTTCTTTTTTGCTTTTTGAGGAGGGGAGTATTTACTGTCCAACAGACTATCTCTCTTTCTAGTTCTCTACAAAACTTGAGAGTCTTCAGACTGTGAACTGTTGTAGTTTTGGGTAGGTTTTTTTTTGTGCCATCATTCCCTTGGCCTGTCTACTTTTGTTATGTACAGGATTTGTAGTAGCACACAGGTTCATTGTCACATGGGTGATTTAAAGCAGACAGCTAAGGGATTATTCATATTAGATTTTGAAGGAAGAATTTAAGTAAACTACATCCTTTATCTGACGAATCAGTGAAGTTATTCATGTCGGGTTTTCAAAGTCTGTATTGACAGGTGTGAAAACACAATACCTGCTTCTGAAAAGTATTCTACTAAATGCACCTTCCTCCCACACCTTAGAAAAAAGGGAAAGCCTTTAAGGTAGTAAAATAATCTGAGAGAGAAGTATTAGTATACAGATACTTTTTCCTTTGCTTTAGAAGGGCTTAGCCTCTCAAACTTTGTAATACATACTGAGTTTCTCCATACTAAAAATTCAGTGCATCTAATTAAAGTGAAACACAAGATTTCACCCGTTATATAGCTGAATTTCTGCATTTCCAGCTTCTGATCCCAGGGTATCTTTCAGTCTTCTTCCTGGTGTGTTCATACAGTGTTAGGCATTTGTCTTCTAAAGCAGACATGTGTGTCACTAATAAGCCCAAGGAATTTCATTAGAAAGAGAAGAAATAGGAAAGCCTGGTACCAGTACAGATAAACATGTCCTGGACACCAGTCTTCTGGGTACATGACTCCTACTAGCTTCTGAGAGAATTATTTCCTCTTTTTTCTGACTTGAGGTTTCTGGAGGCCAACCAAGGTAATACAAACATTATAAAATATTGGAATGTCTTAATGTTGCTATCTTCTAAAGGTATTTAGAGAACAATATTTGAGGTGAGGAAGAGTCATTCAGAGGTGGGTTTAAGTAGGCTACTATCCCAAGTCCTCCTCTAGGCTATGTTGGTGAATAGAAGTATCTTTCTTCTAAAGACATGTCTTAAGTGTGCTCTACATCTCAAGCTTGTCCTCTGAGGAACCCTAATTTTGAGATTTGTATCCCTCTGATAGGAATGGGAGAAACCAAAAAGGACCTTCTTGATTTTTTTCAACTTACCTTTAATTTTATGTGCCTTGTGGCTCTTTTGGTGCCAAATATGCACAGCTCTGAACTCACTGACATTTACTGACTCCATTCATTATGGCTCTGTAAAATGAATTGCCATTACAATTGCTGTTAGCAGTTACAAGCTTCATAGTGAAATAATAAAATATACTCTTCTGGCTATCTGTAATTTTCTGTATGAGTGAGACTTTGCTACGGACTAGAAAAGAAAGAAGATTGTAAATCCATGTGTATATATGATATATGTCTATGGAGATGAAAATGACTTAGGAGGTACAAGATTAATCATTGGTATTTTTTCCATTTCTGTTTTCAATAGCTTTGGAAAGGATAAAAAAGTTAGATGTTCTAATGAAGACAGTGAAACTCAATGCAAAGTTTAGATAATTATTTTCTAATGGATAAACCAGTTAAACCGCTGAAGTTCACTGTCTGATTTTTTTTCGTCCAACGGACAGGACTGAATGTTTATAGGCTATTTAACTGTTCGTGTATTGTAAACTCATGGACTCTTTAGCTTAGAAAATATTTTTCTTCCTGATACAAATACATTTTTAAAGCTTACACGGTACATCAGTAGTGTTTTCAAGTTCTATCAAATTGTATCAAATTTCAACCTGTTTTGTGTAATTAGAAAACAACTTAGAAAATCTGATGGAGCTACCCTAATGATTTTACTCTCTGAATTTGATACTTAGGAATAAGAATATTAATTTTCTCAAGTCTCTTAATACTTACAACACTTCTGTAGCTACTCCATTACAATATACTTCTTTGGCATTTACGTTCACTAAAATAATGTGTGTCTCTTCAGTAAAAAGCACTGTACTTATAGATATGTTTCACTTTTCTTTTATGAGATGAATATCTCATTTACCCTATTGATTTGTATTTTGTCATTTTTGTTTTCATATACGGCTTTTATAGTGAACTCCTCAAAAAAGGCTAATATGACTTTTAGGGTGGGATGGACTAAGTAAAATAAGAAATCATCTAAGCAGATAATGTCAGGATGACAATGAAACCACCTGTTCATGTGGCAGCATTAGTGATTTCTTGTAACTGGTTAAATCGGTAATATTATTTAGAAATACAGGCTTGAAAACAAGGCTTTAGGCAAGCATAAAGCTTCAACTTCTCACACAAATGATACCACTTAGACAAATGATTGTTATAACTGGCTTTTCAAGTGAAAGTGATGTCAGCAAGTCTGCAGTAAGCTGTCCAGAATTAATAGAAAGTTGGCACAGATTGATTAGCAGTGTGCCTTGGCAGTACACGCAAACAACTATTCTTTCCACCCTGCTGTCATTTAATAGCCTTTCAAGCCGAAAGTCTATCATTTATAGAAATTATTTTGTTAATTAAGTCGTCCTTTAGGATGTGCCTTTAGTCTGCAGGCTTCATTCATCTGGGATTTTGAATAGCTGTGACATGAAGACTTAAAACAACTGGTCCTGATCATATAATTTGTGACTCACTTTAAAAAGTGTTATTTCACAAGGATGGCTTTCACTGTTCTGTTCTGCTGCTCTTTCAACATGGCCCTAGATTTCTAATGCTAAAGCTTAGGAAAGTCTGTAAGTCTACATTTAGTCTATTTTTCTTTAAGAAGTGGAGTGGTGTAAGACATTTGGCTTAGAGATTGTAAATACAGATATTCTTATATCTAGCAGTACCTCATTTGTATACATGTTGTTATGTATTTAAATTGTTTATGCAGAATTAGTCTCTACATGTTTAGGATGTTCTGTGTGCTACTAATGTATGCTCTGCTAATTTCTCATAATGCAGTTTTCTCTCAGTAAAATTTACTAATATGAATATTCCTCCACTTTGCTTTCAGTTACATTGCATTTGAGTGAGGATGTCTGTATTTAACTGCAGCCAAATTAGTTGTTTCCTCTATCTACATGACTGATACTGTCCACAGAGTCTTTAACTAGAAGGTAGCTAACTTTCAGTGACACTTCTGTTACAAAATTGACATCTACTCTAGAAATGCAAGTTTGCCTTGCTGTCTTCAGGATTTTATTTGCTTTTGTATTGAACTGTTACAGCTCTTGACAGGTAATTCTATGCAGACAAGTTTCCCCCTTTTCCTTCGCAACATTTTTATTTTCATTTGGCATTTTTCTGCATTTATAGTCTGTTTTACCTGCTCTTGTCTGCCTTAGCTCTTTGTTTCTAATACATATTTTTTCTGACAGTCTTTTTTGAAAACTATGTGGGTAGAGATAAAAATCCCTTAATTTTACTTTTTAAGTCTGTCTTATGTCAGTCTGAGAAGAAAGAGTTCACTAGAAGGGCTGAGCTATGATAAACAAGCCCCCAGTAAAAGCCACCAAGCAGATGCCTTGCCATATAGCATGAAGGTTCAAACTCTGGGGATCTTTAAGTGTAATAGGGAAGTGGGGCTTCTTGTTTGTGGGTTTGCTTTGTTCTGTTTCGTTTTGGTTTCTTTTTCTAAATAAAATCTGCAAAACATTGCCCTTCCTAACATAGGAAATATATAAAATTTCACTTACTACTGAATTTACCTTTTTTTTGTATGCACATTTGAAGTGTGAAGTAGATTGTTTGGCATTTTCAGCTTTCCTCATGGCGTCTGTCTGTCTGTTTTGAAGCCCATATCTGATACGTGGATGCTGTCATGACTGTCACTGCAGGTGGATCCTCTAGGGATACCTGGGTTTTCTGGTTTGTTTGGGTTGTTTTTTGATAGAGGTTAAACAGCACTAAATATTCTACTTTAAGGAGCAGTGATTCTTCTTGTCACTCAGAGCCAGTGCTTAAGGACAAGTTTCCTTTCTGTTACTGCCTGCAGTACTTGTAATCTGTCCTTCCTTTCACTGAGAACTGCTGAACTTGGTAACAGATGTCATGGACGATAATTCAGTAACAACCTTGTTTGCTAAACCTCACACACTTAATGACATTTAACTGCCAAGTTACACATTTGTATTTGGAAGTGGTACAAAACAGTTATTCCCGGAACTACCGGGTATTGCCAATAATTTGAAGTCTGATCACTAAGAAAGATTATCTAGCTAATCTTGCAAAAATAATGTTGGAATATCCATCAGGTTCAGGGCCTTCCCACACACCCCTGCTAATACAAATGTCTGACCCCAGCAAAGGAAGCAGCCAAAACTAAGTAGTTTTGCTTTTGTACCCATGTTCCTTATTTACTTAAATTAACTATGTCATACATATATAGATATATAATTATTTTTTTTTTTAACAGTGTGTACACATATTGGAATATAAGAATAAAGAGGACGTGGGAGTGCACAAGTCAGTTAAAATTTCTGCCAACGTTGCTGTGAATAAAGCCTGTAATCCTTGAAATCATTCACAAGTGGAAGTAGCTCAGTCATTCTGACCCCTGTGGTGCTTTGCAAAGGAGAAGCCTTGGGGCAACTCCTGATTCTCCCTCTTGGTAGCTGTTTTCTTCCTGGAACCATAAAGTTACATTGCTCTTCACTGTGAATAATTTGTATTAGGAGCTGTAACAGATAGTAATTTATGCTGTTCTTTCCTTTCTTCCTCTCTCTCTAGAATTGGGGATATCTTCATTGAATAACTTGCTGCTTAAAGAAAGTAACAGAAATTGGGAAATTCAGGTAGGTGATACTTTCAGTTAACTTTTCACTTTAAATGTTGATGCAAATATGGATTACAGATCTGTAAATATTCATTGTGGTACCAAAACCATCAAAGCATGATATAGATTTTGAACCTTACTCAGATTGAATCTGGTTTCATGACATCTCTTGTGAGCTCTTAACATTTTAAGCCCCTGATAAGAAGTCCAGCAGACTTAGGATATTCAAGTGTTCTTTGCGCTTATAATAAAAGTACATTCATATTCATATCTGATGGGATAGGAGCTCCTGGTACTTTGTAATGCTCAATAAATTTAGCAAATTATTTTTGACAGCGTTGTCTTGTTGCCCCAACAGACTCTGGTACTCATGGTGTGTGCAGCCATATACACTTCATCTAATCTCCTTTCCCAGTTTTATTACCAAAGTAAATTCTGGACGGAATTGCTAATTACGTCCATTTCACATTTCACTTCCTTTGTTTCAAGTAAGGCTTCTAATTCTTGTATAAGATGACAAAATTATTTTGGTGTTCTTTGTGCAATAACTTCCATGGCTTTAACAATTTAATTTGCAGTTCCATATAATATGCTGTTGTTTGCCCTGGTTGGCTCTGATTTTGGGGACCCATCCAGCTTTACTTCACTACTTTCTAGTTTTCCCTCCAAGTACACATGCTTTGGTGCGGTGTTAAATAATGTGTAGGAATGGCCAGTGGTTTTAATCACCTGAATTTACCTCCACCCGAATTCTGGGATAGATTTATTCCTGTTTGATTTCAGTCGTTGATAGTGATTGTAGCGCATTTATGTAGAATTAATTGCTGTGGATTACATGAATACCGATGGAACAGTTGAACTGTGAAACTATTGCTTATTTCTTATGAGCTCAATTCTACATAGCAATTTAGAAGCCTACAGATTCTCCTTTAATATTTTTCTTTACTGTTTTCATATTTCACTGCCCAAAAACCCAGATGAGCTGTGGAAAAGGATTCTGTAGGATATCAGGACCTTAGGAGATGTACATAAAAATCTCTTACACATACTGTTTCCTCACAAAGAGATGTAACTTGTGGAACACATTGGAAAATTCTCTGTAGAGTGTTTTGCAGGATTTGTTCTCGATTTCTTTCTCAGGAACTACGTAACAAGTATCTTTCTATTTTATATTACTCTGTGTTTCTGATGACCATTAATGTAGTATGTAATTCAAGTAGCAGTAAAAGTTGATACTTTAGAAATACTTCAAGTATGTTGAATTTTTTAAAAATACTGGTTAAAGGTTAATATTACATTTTCTGTTTCATTCTTTCTGTCTCCCTTCCCCCATGTTCCTCTGAAGTGTTTTCAGTAGGACTGACGATACTAGACATGTTTGGGCTTATCCTTCATGTTGTGCACTTCCTCCCCATTATTGCCTGATCTTCTTAGCTCTGATTTCACTATTACTTGTAAAATGTTTCAACCATGTAGTCTGGGGAAGAAGGAGTCTGCACATGAATTTACCCTGGAGAAGTATGTGACAGAAAGGTGGTTGTATTATTAGCATGTGAACCTGAAGTGTAAATGGCATGCCACGGTGGGAGCAGGAGTTTCAGCCTCTGTTGCTGATCCTGCAGTTCCTCCTCTGTCCTGCTCCTTGCTGCTGTGACTCAGGAGCATCCCCAGATGTTTATATACCCACCCTGCGAAAAAATGTTTCATTGAAGAATGAGAATGGGCTGTGCAGATGGGGACTCTATCAGAAAAGAGGAGACAGAAGGAAATAGTAGACTAATCAGATAATTTAAAAATAATTTTCAGAACTGCCAACTCCGTAATAATTCACAACCGGAAAAATCCCATCCTGTGAGGGTGGATGGAAGGGGGAGGAAGGAAGACAGGCAGTTAGGTAGCATGTGTAGGGGGTGTTAAGAGCACATGAAAGATGATGTCTGTTTGAAGAAGACGACTAAGAGGAAAAGAAGAACAATATTTGATACCTGAGGGAAGTAAGTGTTATACTGTAAGGGCTGTACTGTAAGCAGCAGCAGGAGGACACAGGCATGGATGAGAGTTGATGCAGGAAGACAAATGGGGAAGAAACAGGACTTTTGGAACAGTGGTTCAGTGAGTGGTAGTCCCCACTGGAGCAGGAGCATACAGGAAGCAGAGAGAACGCCACAGTGCAAAAATATGTGTGTTTAATTCTTGTGCCAGAAACAAGTGAAGTGCAATGGGTGTTCCCAACCTGTTGGCTGCCATTTCTGTATGAGCTCCAGGAGTGTCTGCAGGAAGCTTCAATCACATATCAGGAAGTACAGCCTTCCTGACTTGCCTTGCTGACAGCTGTGAAGTTGGTGAGAGTAAAATCTCCATAAACATCTTATGATATGCCCCGTTCCAGATTAAAAAAGAAAAGATAAAGATCCTAGTAGATCTTTATCTATCTAGGATCCATAGATCCTAGTATTTATCTTCATTTCTCTTAGGTTTTTGAGGTTCAAAAACTGAAAGATTGTAGGATAGTGATGGACAGTGCTCTAGGGCCATTTCCTGCTGCCTCTTTGCCTAGAACCCTACAGCTTTTCCTTTCCCTGCCTCACTACAGTTGCGTGGCTGGATTTGCATCTTTGTTCCCATGCCAGGGTTTTTTGTCTCATGACTCTGACTACGTGTGTTGTGGATGTACTTCCAGTCATGTGAAGTAGAAGCATTTAGGTTTGTGGCTGTTCTTTATAGTTAGTATATGCCTCATCTGGCCTCACGATACTGTTATACATACTCTTTCTGACTGTTTAGAGCAAACTCAGAAAAGTCAGAAAAAAAATACAGAAAATGTGCTTTTCTCAACTTTTCCATTCTAGAATTGCTAATTCACTGAAGTTTTAGAATACTGGGGTGGGAGAAAAGAGGGAAAAAAGTTATTTTCTCCCTTTTGAAGGTAGCGTCAAAACTGTAAATTGCTTGAGTTTGGCAAGAAAGCCTTTTTTCCATTCATGTCTGGCACTAAAAGCTGGTGCAACACTCCTGCATTACTCCTTCCCTTCAGAAGTCCTACCCTAAAATGCTGGTGGATTTTTCATGTGTTGTGTGTGCATCTTGATGCCACCACAGAAAATGACATATCTTCAAATCTCAATTATGTATTTTATGTTTCCTTGCTTTTCTAATATATGAATGTCAAATTTGGTTCATAGGCTGGCTTTTCTGCGCAAGATTTTAATTCGTTTTAGTTTCCTGTGTAAGGAAATATTTAGACTTCATCCACCAAATTTTCATTAATCCTATATGATTCTAATTTTCAGTTTAGTAATTGATTCATGAATTTGGAGCAGTGCCATAAAGAGAAATTTTAGTTCATTTACGTAATTGGAATTTAGTTCAGTGTTTTTCACTTGAAGGGTGAAGGAGAAAAACCTCACTGTGAGAGGTTGGATTTCAACTTTTTGTTTCATGAAGGACTTGTTTTTCAGTGCAGCTTAACTACCTTTAACTTCTGAGTTCTTATCATTGTATTAATCCTGTAGAGTAACTCTAAAGTAACAGAGGTAGAAAACTGTCCTTCTGTTACTCCATTTCAGATACACATTTGTGCAATTTCGGATGCCCATTTCATTTCTGCTGACTCTTTGGTACGATCTGTATTTGTATCTGACTGTCCTCCACTTCCTCCAGTGTTAAATTTAGGTCAAATCACTGGGGTGCAGCTGAATTATGTGACTGAACTTCCCATACAAGTGTTCAGAAATGGTTTGGCTTATTTCCATGAAACATTTTATTTGCATTTTGAGGTAGAACTCGGCTGATTCACCTGAGATATATTAATGTGAAAATCCAGAGCCAACCTTTGCTCTCACTTTTCACAGTAAGGTGGAGCATGAAGCACAGATTCTCTGAAGCTTTGTGGCATTGGAAACCATAAAGCAGAGGAAAGCTAGGAATGAAAGTCTGTCAATAAGAGAATTGCAGTTATGGAAGCCTAATTTCATTACACCTGTCTGTATGAAAGGAATGGTAAACATAGGATAGAAAAGTGTGTCGGGACTATTGGCTGATGTCTGAATTAGATACTTAAACTGATTTGGCCTCCTCTGTCATGTAATGGGGAAGAGAAGGAAAGCACAAGGCCCATAAAGGAATTATTCTAGGAAACACACCTGCATGATGTTCTGTTTCTGTAATTTGAAATATTGAATGTACAACTGAGAGGTCTTTAATTTTTGGGGTTTTATATTTAAACTTCTAATTATCTACAGAATCCACTTTATAATATTATTTAAAGTATCTCTAACATATGGGGCAGTTCTCTTCTGTAAGACATTTTTTTTTCCTTTCTGGAAGTCATACGCTATAATCTTTTTTGTAAATTGGCTAATCTTATTTTCAGTGTGAATTAAAACTTCCTGAAAAGCTTGTGTTTCCTGGCCTCTTAGACCATACTTTGCAATCAATTTTTTTTTTTTAAGACATAATTTTATACAGGAAAAAGCATCTGCCATTGTAGTAAGGACTAAAAGCCTGACAAGCCTAAGACTATCATTCTGGCATTCTCCATTATGAATAATCACATCTCCACAGAAATGCCTGAAGTCCACGTAATACGTAAGGTTTGGGACAAAGTGCTGTCTGCAGAGAGGATGCCAAGGACAGATGTGCTGGGTGTACTTGAACATTGGCATCCTGTTTCCTGGGAGAGCCCAGGCTGAGCCTTGCTATGTTTAGTCTTCACTGTTTGTCTTCTGTGTGTCAGATGTGTATGTGCAGTGCAATCCATTCAGTAAAGCTGCCAGACAATGCCTGTTACACCATCAAATCAGATTGCTATATATGTGAAGTAATTAAGGACTCCTATTCTGCAGCATTAGTTACTTGAAATACTTAAAACCTAGTAATTTAGGTAGCTCAGAGGCAGAGAAAAGCTCCTGTGGAATATAAGAACTGGCTGAAAGTGAACACAAGCAGAGGAGATCTGTTTGTTCCATTAACGTATCTAAATGTTGTTCTTGAATTCTGGGTGGAGCTTCTAATCATGCAGCTGTCCATTTTCTTCAGAGGAAATAAAAGGATGCTATTCTCTCCTATATGAATGATCTAGTATAAAGAAGAAAAGAGCAAGTAATGAACGGACGTGCTAATGACAGAATTTAATTTTCAAGTTCATCTTTGCCACACAAAACAGTCTTGCACTCTGATGTCTTTTGGACCAACAATTGCCACAGCACACTGAACAACAGAGAATGGATTATATTCTAGCTTTGTTCTTACCATTATGCGCAGCTTACTGTGTACTCCCTTATTAAGAAAAGCCTTTAAGCTGTGTACCTTGAAGTGATATGTTCCAATAAGCACTTGTTCAGAATTTTGGCACACAGATTCAGAATACTGTCTTGAAGATCTTAGTAACATTTGGCTTTGGACGTGCAGATTTTACAGACTTCTTGCTTCCTTTCTGTCATTCCACAGACACCTAGTTTGCATGTCTGCTCATGTCCAGAATTGTTTGGCTGGGCTGTTCGGGGGCTACCTTGTGTCCAGGAGAAACGGATCCAATTTCTTGGAATATGCTTCATTCAAATCATATTAGACTTACTGCAACACATCACTGAGTTACGTAATTTTCTTTTAAAATACAATGAGTGAAGCAGTATCTTGCTGCCCCTGCCTCATTAAACATGAACTAGTAGCTGCAGATTTTTCGAGAATCTGATTTCTTCTTTTTGACCAAGGCAATTCAAAAGAAGCACATCTTGTCTTTAAGTCTTTCTCTGCATTGAAATGTATATCAGGCTTTAATCCTTCTAGTCTTTCTTCCTTCCCAGTTATTAATCCTACCAGGAATGTTTTCTGTTACTGAGTAAATTGGGGAGGAAGGGTAAGTAGGCCAGTATTTCCATTATTCCTGTTGCATAATAGATCTGCCCCTCTCTGACTGTATTATGCATGACTGACCTTTCGTTTGGGACTGGTTTATTAGACTTCATTTCAAGTATTTGCCAACAGTTACTTTGTCAGTCATGTTAGGCTTTAAATATGAATCATGTTCAGAGGCTGAACTGCATTTGTACATCCTGAGCACGTTCACTTGTCAGTGCACAATTGGAAGACCTGTAAGAGTGGGTGGCCTCAAGCTGTAACTTTTTAAAATCCCATTGACAGGCGGAAGAGGAATGCTGCTTTTGAATTGTCTCAAGCAGGAAAATGGTGGCAAGTTTTTGTGGGCTTTTATTTGCTTTTTAGTTAATATGAGTAAATTAAAAAATGAGAACAGTAAGGCCGTCCTAGCTCCCTTTTTAAGATTAGTCTGTTCAAGTTTGTGCTAGTACTGTGGGAAAGATGCTTTTACTGTGGTAAGGAGGAAATGTGAAATACCTCCTCTTAAAGAAGACTACATTGGTGATAGTTATTTGCTATAGTGCTTATTTTTAGCTATATAATTATCTTGGGTAGAAGAGGGATAGGCACAGAGAAGCAGTGTAATTAATTACTAGGAGGCAGGAGTGCCAGACCAATTGTTCAATTTGTAAAGTAGCAAGCTAAATCTCTAGCTGAGTAGCACCTGCATCTCAAAAAATCTGTCAGGCGTTGAGTGGAAACTGCGGGGTACTTGGCACTTCTGAGAACCTGGCAACCTAACTTTCCATCTGAGTTTTGAGATGCTTCTAACATAAGGGCCCTAACTTGAGAAGCCACAAGAGACTGCTGTATTGAATGTTTTCTGCATTTTAATGGACTGTGATTTAACAAGTAAATGAAAAGCCTCACAGTGACATGAATCTCTAGTCCCCACTGATTTTAAAGTGCAGATCCCCAGACTAGTTTATATATAGATGTTGCTACTTGATTTATTTGTTGTAATGAAAACAAACTCCTGGAAGTTTGCAGAAATTTCTCATTGTTAGCAGAATTACTACAGAAGAATGTGACTTACAGTCAAAATTTTGTTATTTACCTTCAGATATCCCAGTCTAGAGAATGATTTTGTCAACAAGTGGTCTCTCATAAATACAGTAGTTCCTTTGTTTCTGTACCCTTTTTCTTTTGCTCTTCATCTAGCTCCTCAATATTTCCTGCAACTATCTTTGGGAATATTTAGATATATTTCAGCAAAACTTTTTTATGTTGTAGGTTTCTGAGCTTTCACTTTCCCTTCTTTAGATTTTTTTGTTTAAAACCAAGCAAATCTCCCACCCAGTTATTTTATCATGCATGTTTCATAGGTGCAGTTTATTTCTCTCTGCTGTGCTCTGCCTTGCTTCTCTTCTTCATCTCTTTCCCCCAGTAGAACAGCAGCCTTTCCAGTTACCCCCAGTGTAGCACTAACCCTTCCTGTTACCTTTCTGCCTCTTCCTTTCTGCTGCTTGTATCTTAAAAGAGCTGTAGTGATTGATACCACTGTTGTGATCCTGAAAGTTGGACCCAGAATTTGAAGGCTGATGGATAATGTTAAATAATTAAGTCCTTTGTCAGGTGGTGCAGGAGAAAAACTGTAACTATTTCGGTTTTAAAAGCCAGGGGAAAAGTTGATAGCTCTGCAAAAACTGATTGTAGTGCCATTTTTGGGGAAGGGAGTTGGTATGCGTTACAAATCACAGAATTGTTTGTGTTGAAAGGGATCTTTAATACAGTATTGAAGATTCCTGGATGCTCTTTGTTAACCTGTGTATTGGTCCTATATGTTGGTTTCCTGTGACTAGTACCCTAGTAAGTAGACATCGAATTCCCAAGTGTAAAGTTTTGTTGCAGAAAAATCTGTTACGTGTCCCAAAAAAACCTGTTACAAAAGCATGTGCTTGTTGCAGTCTCTAGCAGTTGATGTGCTTTCATTTCCATATGTGTTTGAAGAAGTCACGTAGCATGTACTTAGCGGAAGCTTTACAATAGAGTAGCACTGCAGCTATTGCTAATTTAGTAGTTCAAGTTGAGCTCAAATGTGGAAGTGGTTTTTTGTTTGTTTCGCTGCCTTTTTTTTTTTTTCATGTAGCTGAGAATCCTCTAGAAGGAAGATTCACATACATCCAGAAAAAACAGCTTGTTTTGCAGAAACTGGTATTCTGAGCATGTGTTCCATAACACAGTAACTAATAATATGCGGCTACAAAAGGAACAGAAGTCCATCACTTGACAAATTAAGAGCACTAACTTCACAGAAAAGCTTCTAAAAGACTTTTTACTATTTCGTTGCTGTGTTATTGGTATTTGTACACTTACAGAATACTTAATTTTTGATAACTGCATTTTAAATATTACAGTAAAATAGGATAGTCATCAAGAAGTGCGTGAATGTATTTTAGATTATTGTTTTAGAACTTTTGCAGAAATCCTAAAAATTGTTTCTTTTTCCATCAAAATACCAGTACAGTATTAGCGAGTGAAAGTTGACAACTACTATGCACTTACTGTTACTACTGGAGTTACCAGTGCTGTTTAAATTTTGCAGCTGTCTTGCATATCAGTGTATTACAAAGCAAGTTTAACCAGCTTTTTTTTTGAGAGTGATAGCTTTGTGCACATATCACTTGAGCAGCTGGAATGCTTGAGGTATCTATCTAGCTATATATACACAGCTACTAGTTAATTTCAAACGTTCAAAGATGGATGTACATCTTTGTACAGATAGTGACATAAAAAGAGGATTCACTCTCTTTTGACAGATTTCAGCCTTATTCACTAAATTGCACGTTCAAGAACTGCAGTTGTTTCAGCACCACTGTGTGTTATTCTACTGCTCCTGACTCTTATCCCTCTTTACTCTTCTAGTTACTTCTGCCTTGTGTGCTGCCTAATGTAAAATACGTTTATTGTTTGTGGTGGGGCTTTTTCCCCTTTTTTTCCATCTAGCTGATGTATGTATTTTACATGGAAATTGAAGTTCTTTCTACTAATTGTTCTACCATCCCAGTTATAGAACTATGCAATGGGAGGGGGAGAGAGAGAGAGATATATAAGGCTAGATAAAAGAGCAGGTAGAATCAAATACTGAAATACATAGTATTACAAGCAAACAGTGGTACTGGTAGCATTTCTTGATCTTATTTCGTTCCTGCTTTAAATATTTATGATATATTCACATGATGGAAGAAAGCCCCAAGTTGTAGGTTTAGTTGTAGGTTTTTATTGTTCTAGAAGTATTTTGGTCAGGGTCCTTGAATAATATCGATTGTATTCTTCAGGATTACATGCTTTAAACAGAACTGAGATAGTTAACTGTAAATGTGCTAGGTTTTGTTAAATGTTAACTTTTCATTGAAGAAGTTAGGTTTTCTCAACTCTGCTTTTCCTTGTGCCATTGTGGGGCTCAAAGACCTCAGCAGAAGTACCAAGGATAAACACATGAGGAAAGATCTAACCTGTTTCTCGAAAAGTTACCATGAACTAGGCTGTCCTTTGTTAACTCAGCGTTAAAACTGCTTCTACCTATGGTCCTTCCAGTCCCAGGTCCTTCCCGACAGTTGTCAGGCCATGGGACAGGTAGCAGCGTTTTGCTTTCAGACTGTATCTGGAAGTCGTCATGCCCTGACTGTTCAGGAGTGCAGTAAGTGCATAGCCTTGCCAGCATGCTCTGGTAATCTTATGGGCAGGAAACAATGGCATTTATTATTGCTTTCTATGGAGACTTGATTTCCTCGGAGCTGGCACAGATCCCAGATGTTTTATCCACCGTCCACTGTTGTAAAGAGACAGACCCTCGGGTACAGGACTGCTGGTTTGATGACATAAGTGAAAAACTAGTCTGGCCTTTAGTTAAGGCCTGGACAAACTGTGATTTGCTTTCCACCTTTTGCTGTATGATAGTCTTGACACCCTATGTCAGAACGCTTTTGTACTGTATTTAATCTCTGCATATGCTGTTAATGTAGAACTGATAATCACTTCATTGAAGCATATGTGTAAGATGTACATTAAATAAATATTGTTTCCATTGTAAACTACTTATTTGTACATAGCCTCAAAAACACGTTTTATGAATTGTTGTGTGTTGATACTCAGGGTTCTCATGAAGAGTTAATGTCTTTCTCTTCTCTAATAATTTGCTGCTCTTCAGCAGTGAATTTTTGCCTTGAGAAAGAGGAATCCAAAATGAAAACGATTAATTTTACTTGTTTTCTTTCTTCTGACACTCGAAATGCTAAACAACTTCTTTTTAGGAAATTGCTGACAATGTTCTGGCATTTACAAGCAAGAAGATACCAAAACCAGTCCAATAAATAATTAATTTTTAAGTATTTTGAATTTTATTTATTTAGCTACATCTTCTGAATGGAAACACTGCCTACATCCCTCTCCTTCACAAGTGCCACAACCACATAAATGTGTTCACAGAATGAATCCAGCTTTTAATGCCAATAAAGATTCAAATTAAACCATGGAAATGTAGTTCAGTGTAAAGGAGCAGTGCTTTAGACCACAGCATAGTGTGCTGATTTGGTCATCGAGTCCTTTCTGTCTTCTGTCTTCAATCTGGATGTCCCAGAGCAGGAAGGCCAACAGAGCTTTTTCTGGAAGGTTGGGTTTATTAGGAGACTGTTCTCACTGGTTTTAAAAATACAGGTCTCATCTCAGTAGTTCTGAGGTTGAACTGCAGTGCGAGCTCCCTGTCAAGTCGTGAGTCAAGAGTGGATCATAAACGAGCAACTTCTGCAGAGTGTCCCTGGAAGGGAGCAAGCTGGTGGTGACAGGTAGCTGAGCCAGGGCACTGTGCCTTCTGCAGCTCTTCACATGTCAGTGGTCACGTCTGGCAGGGTTTGCCTGCCTGCTTTCTGGTGGGGGGAGAGCTGGGGGGTGCTCTTATCTGGCGGTGCTGTGCTGGCTCGGAGGAGCAGATAATGAAACCCTTTGTGTCCTCCTCTAGAGACATGTGCTTCAACAGCAATGAGCTGTGCAGCTGCAGCCGTAGCAACAAGGGCCTGGAGAAAAGAATGAGGGCAGCTTCCCAACGCAGGATGGCTGGAGGGTTAAAGATGAGCAAATTAAATGGGTAGCATAGTACTTAGATAAGCCTGTGTGCGTGTTATTCTTCCTATGGATATATTTTTTTTCTTGTTTTAATTTTGACCCTGAGACTGAAATATATCCATGTGTCTTTTAGTACATACATAAATCAATGACTAAAGACTTGCTGGTGTCTTTGCTGCTTTTAAGAGTCTTGATAGACTGGAAACATTTTCTGGAGAATTCGCGCTGTTGTTTAATAAAGTGTACGGAGTTCATTGTCACCAGTTACAGAGCATGAGAGAAGGCAATTTGAGCTGATTTTTGTAGTGTAGGTGCACAAAATCCTTAAAGATGCAACGGTTTAAGAAAGGAATTTATTTTTAAAAGTGTATTGATTCACAGGGGTATTTGCATTGGTGCTTCTAAAGTGGTTATGCTTTTTGTGACAGATGTTTTCTAGAGAAATTGTTGTTAAATGTTTCATTTTTAAGATGCAGCAATCTGATCTATTTCCATGGGAAGTCCTTGAATGAGCTGGGGATAACTCTACTGATGAGAATACGAAAGGCTTCATTAATTAACTAGCTATGGATAGTGATTTGCAAGCCACAGTTTGGGCTGCATGTCTGGAAGAAAGGGGGCGTTTGTTTGAGGGAGAGACTGAATAATGAATACCTTAAACCAAATGATCTGTGTCTGAGTGGCAGACAGAGAGGGCTTTGGGGCAGTGACTGATTATTCTGTGTGAAAGGACCACAACCCTATCTTGCCTTCATGCTGAACCTTGCATGTGAGCCATCACTCCTTATTTCTCCGAAAGAAAAGGGGAAATCAAATCAGCTTGGGAAGCAAGTGCACCTTGCCAGTGAAGGTGCTGTTACTGACTGCATGGTGCTCATCTAGTTACTGTAATGAGGAATGGTGATGAGGAAATTTAGGTTATTTTAGTTCTGTTTTCCAGTCTTTGACAAATGCAGTAGACATTTTTTAACAAGTTAGGTACAGATCTTTGTTTGTTCTCCCTTCTACTTTGGTAACTCCTAAATACAGTCTGTAGCATTTGTTCTGCAAGCTGATTGTAAGTCACAGCCCAGAGCAAATGGAGCAGCAGAAGTGGTGATTCCTGGATGTTCTCTGATCAGACCAAAATGCTGACCTGAGGCAATTGCAAATTAGGACCATATTCCCTTCCACTGACTGTGCTACACAGGCAATGTTGTCCTGCACATGAGCTGGCTGAAAAGCTAGAATATCAACATCTTAACCTGTTCATGCAAGATTCAATTAAGCTTGATTGTAGAATCAATGAATTTCTAATTTTTTGGCTTCCCCTTTTTTCTGCCTTTCAGCCTAAGCACTGAAGGTAAAGGCTAAGGAGAACATGTTCCTTTTACTAGATGTATTTGTTGACTTGCTGTAAAGTGTGAAGGGAAAGGTCAGGTGCTAAAATATTTGGGCACGCCTCTATACTGAAACTGTAGAATTCTCTGTATTTTTTTGTGAGAGGCAGGAAAAATGAGGGAAATGTTTTGTAGGGAGGGGATTTGAGGCTGTACTTAAATGTAATTGTATCTTGTGCTCTTTTCAGAAGTTGCTGGTGAAAGCAAAGGTACAGATTTAAAGTTTGACACCCTCTTTAACAGTCCTTTCCCTTTATTTGAGAAGGAGTAACCGTATTAGAAAAAACGTGCTCAAGAGCAACTGCAACTTTTATCTAAGTGCGTACTTCTTACACCTTAATCTTGACTTTCAGATAAAAATTGTTATCCCAGGCAAAGGAATTGGTGTGTGGTTTTCAGTTTTTTGTTTCCAAACATACAGAGCAAATCTTTGTCTGCAGATACAAGGAAAATGTCTCCCACCCCACCCACACACAGAGAAGAAAAAAATGAACAGTTGTGTGACATTGGAGGAGATAGGACCTCATTCAAAACAGAGAAACTTTGTATGGTAGACTGAGTTGCCACTATTCGGCTGCCTGACAGTTTAATCCAAGTAGTTGCTTCTTTCATTTGAGTTTATTTACTTAAGTCAATTCTACATGCAGACTTGATTGTACCCTTCAGCAAAACCCTAATGACTCGCCAACAGACCTTTCACTGGAAACGATTATACAAATGAAATACTGTAATGTTAGTAAATAACTCAAAACAAGCAAAACCAGACAGAATTAAGACAAATGTGGAGGTAGAAAACACCTTCCTTTTTTTTCTGTGACAGAGAGGCTTCCACTGAATTTTACAGGTTTAATTGTCACAATAATGGAGTTTCACAGCAGTTCTGTAGTGTGCAGATAGAATGCTCACCACAAAATTTGTGAATGTCAGTATGAAGATATTTACCAGTTGTAAATACCAGCTGTATATTTCAAAGACACTGCAATGTCTTTTTCAAAGTGTCTGCAAAGCTACTTAGGAGCTCATGGTAACTGGGGATAGGGGAAAATATCTCCACAGAACTAGAGAAAATAATGTGTCTTCTCTCAAAGTCAAAATATCTTCCATTGTACCTCTTTTGTAAAAGGCAGTGTGCTAGTTTGTGCTGTTTTTGTCTTTTCAGAACTTGTCTAATGCCTGTTTTGTGGTCATTTGCTACAGTAGCCCTTGAGAGAAAATGAATCTGTTGTACTAGCCAGTGGTTTGTATTTCCAAATTGCTGTAGTGAGGGCATGGGACAAGTTTCACTGTGTTAAATGAGACTAGGTCTGTGTTTTAAAAGGGAAGCAAGTGCTGACCGTGTCAGTACCAGTAAAAGGAGCCGATTTGTGTATTAGGAAACTCTGATGGTTTGTCTTGTTTCTCTGTAATAACAGCTGGAGCCAGGATGAAACTTTGGATATATATTTACCTTGTGGTCTAAGGAACTAAGTATTCGCCAAGAGAAATAACTGATTAAGTAAGTTTACCTGTCAGAAGAGTAGAATAAAACACCAGATGGTGAGAGTAGCGTAGGAGGTTCTGGAAAACCATTTATTTTCCAATCTTAGACTTGAAAGCATCTGATGTGAAATCTATCAGGAGCTAAGCATTGTAATTTACTGTGCTGTCTGGCTTGTTTAGGTCTTGGAGAAACCTGGTAGTCCTTCCTGATACAAAGACCTGCAATGGTAGCCACTGCCATTTTTTGTATGGCTTGGTCTTGTATGTTATAAAAAATTGCCTGTTGTGTTGGCTACTCACATTCTGAAAAATCTGTAATTGACCTTTAGTAAAGGAATTTGTATTTCCCTGTTTCAAGTGGGTTAATAGTTGTGATTGATGTGAAAAACCCTTGAGTCTTCATGCTTATATTTATTGAGATTATTACTCAGTGTGGCAGCAGCATTCTTCTCATAGTGAGGCAGCACAACTATTACACTTCACATTTGTTATTCAGAACTTTTCAAGTTATCAGCAGAAGTACTCCATACCTTGTGATTGCTTTGGTGTGAGAAATACTCTGGTCAAAATATTGTTTATATTTTGGGCTTCCCTCAGGGTTTCTGTTCAGTTTAGAAGGTTGGGAAGTAGAGGGAAGTGTGTGTGTGTGTGTGTGTGTTTCATTTGCCTTCCTTACCTGTTGGCAAGCAAGTAACAAACTAAAATAGTGTCAAACAGATTGCTTGGAGACAGTATGCCTGTGATCAGTATCACAATTGCTGATACCATTTTCAAATATGTTCTCTTCTAATAATCTCATATCCTCCCTTTCCTCCCTCCCAAACAAATTCTCCAGTGCTAGATCTTTGTATTTGAAGGTGTTCATTCATTCAGTATGGATAAGCAAATATTGCCAGGTATTGTGATGGCCAAATTGAAGGGCCCACAATGGGGAAAAGAATGTAACTTTCATTGCTGTGCAATCTTGCAGCAATAAGATTTTATTTCACTAATAACATCTGCTGTAAGTACATCCTATTTTGACCAATCAAAAACTTAACATTTAGTGAATCCTTCTTCCTCGCCATATGTGTTCAATGGAGGAGAGAAGTACAGATATTCTTGAGGAAGAAGAGAAAGCAAGAGGTAGGTCAGAGAAGTGTCTGAAGACTGTGCTGGGCTAGTGTGGAGACCTGGACAGCACAGAGCAGGAGCAGAAAGCACAGGCTCCTCTGTTAACAAGACTTTTGGGAACATATATACAAAAGGAGTCCATACATAACAACAAGAATATAGTTCTTCTAGTTCTCTTTGAATGGCTGATTTTCACCATCGCTGTGCAAAGAGGTGAACACAGTGAGAAAGGGCTGCTTGGCTTCTTTTTCCTCTTTTTTGTTTTCCAACTTTTGGCTCCTACCCCTACTGTCCCTGGGATTTAACATGCCTGGTTCAGTGCAAAACTGTGGCAAAACAGAGACAGCACAAAAGGAAAAGCACTAGAGATTGAGAATTAGGCAGCTTGACACACCTTGAGGGTGACTGTTTTGTTTGTTTGAAATACCAGCAGAGGGATAAAAGTTGCTCACAATTCTGACAGCAGTTGTAGCCTTAACAGTGACATACTAGTGCAAGTATCTTGAGGAATATGCTTAGTATTTTGGGAGTCACTTTTCCCAAATTCCACATCCTCTGTCACTCTAGTATCTGTATTTCTTTGAGATTTGAACTGTACCAGTTCGATTATCCTACAGAAACTAGATACATAGACAAGAACAACAGAATATTTATCAGTTAAAAAAACCCCCAAAACATATGGACTGCATCCATGGCAAAAGTGTCAGGGTAGATTTTGAAACAGGGAAAATTATTACAAAGCTTCGGTTAATTTATTTTCAAAGAAAACAATGTATTGTATATTTTTACTTGGAATGTAACTCATAATGAAAATAACAGTAAAAGGCTAGTGATGTGTGATCTCTCCAGACATGCGCACCTTCCAGATGCTTATTTGTACTTCTTCCTGTAGCTTGCCTTTTCAAAAGTGAGGAGATGGAGAAAATGTTCTTTGAAAAAGGGTGGGGAAAAAGTGAAGGGGAGGGGGCGGGATGAGAAAGTGCATGTGAACTGTAAGAAAATGAAGGGGCATGTTTTTCAGACTTAGCTGGCTTAGTCATCAGAATAACTTTATAAGGGCACTAATGGATACTGCAACATTTGTTTTCTTCAAATGGCATTTGAATGCCTATTTAAAAAAATAAATGATAAAAACAGACTATGGGTTCAAGATCTTCAGTTATTACTTTAATGTCTCTGTGTACAGTGTTGGTTAATGGTGTTGTGGAAGCCGCCTGAGACTGGAAGCACACCGGTCCATTTATCACTGTTTCTGTTTGTAACTAGAAATTCCAAAGCAGGCCATCTGTAATTAATCTGGCATTTATCTGCACAATGAACTTTCAAACTTCAGGGAGGTTTTTTCTGCTTCTTAGTTTACAAAAGAAAATAAATTAAAAACCCCAGCAAAAAAACCCCACCCAAAGAAGAGAAGATTGAACATTTGGGTAAATACAAAGTACAAGCATATTAATGGCCACAGATCAACCAATGACTTAATGATCTATTTATTTGTTGTTTTAAAAATCTACTTTAAACTTAAGAGTTCTTGGCAAAGGCCAATTTTGCAAATAAATGCAGTTCTAACAAATACATCTATCAGAAAACAGGATGTTATTATTTTTCCAGGTAGCTTTTGTAGGTCACCATCAGTAATTAAGCTTTCTTTCCAAGCCATGTTTTGTTTCTTTAACCTGTTTTTCTTGTGCAGCTTGTCTCACTTACAAGGCTTTTGACTCTTACTCATAATCTCAGGCTGTGAGTATAAAGTCTGTATCTTGGGAAAAAGATTAGGCATTTTAAAATCCTATTATGTCATATGAAAATCCTTTCAAAATAGAATAGAAAGTTCTAGTGACTTGCACAAACCCTTGTGTTAATAAACAGTGAGAAACGAAGTGTTATCTGGCACAATTCCGGTGCTGTTGCCTGTTTGCCTTTTTTAATGTTATTGAGATATCTTCGCTTGGTGTGTACCTAGCGAGTAAGCATTGATAAGACAGACTATTCTCACAGAACTGCAGAGTTCTGTGAGCAGAGTACAGAAAAAGTTCTGCTGAGGCACGTATCTGTTGCTTTCTAAGAAAAGATAACGTATTTTACTTTCACTGTGTCTGTTCATAAAACTGTAAAAGATTAAAATACAGAATTTTAAAAACTAATAAATATTTGTTGGCCTGTGGAAAGGGTCTCTGTCTTTAGCATCTCTAAGCGGTTTCAAAGCCCCACCTCTCTGAGAAAACGTACATTGAAATCCATAAAATGGTATAAATGTGCGTGGTTAGAATGAAGTTGACTAAGAATGTGTTTGGCTGTCTTGAGTTGTAAAATAATACTGTTGCATGCCTTAGTTTCCCACACAAATAAAGAAGAAGAGGTCAGGAGAGTTCCTTAGAGCCTATACCTGCCATGAGCCATGTTTGTTTGGTTTTAGCAATTAAACTAATTCCTGTTAAATACTAGAAATAGAATTCATGATAATTGATTATACTCAAAGATCCTTATATATATGCATGATGTCATTTTACAGTAACTACCAGCCTTTGCTGTGACAGTCCTGTCTCAAAACTGACAGCACAAATTTGATAAAAGATGATGAATTATGCCTGGGTTAAAATGCTGGGAATACATAAAGTTCAAAGGGAAAAAACTGTAGTTTGCTCATGTGCTTGGTGCTGTTTCTCAATGTTTTTGCTAAGTCTTTGAATGGTTACTGAAACAATTTAATTTTTTTGGTGTTGTAGCTATTTAACATATGTTAAGGACCTTTTCATTTTTTCCCCTACCGAATCACTTGCTGATACTGCCACTACTTGCCTACTGACACTGTTATACAATTTGGGGAGGAGGGGGGGAAAGGAAGTGTTTTTTCCATAATAGATTTCTGGTTTTTCCCTATATCATTTAACTTGGGTAAATTGATTAGGTCTGTATTAGAGTAGTAAGGGGGGACCTGGAGTCTGGGTGTCAAAGTACAGACGTGCTGTTTTGCAAACCCGCCTTAGAAATTAATTATCCAGTTATGTCAACAATGTCGTTTGTGTTTTGGGCATAATTACTTTTCTAAATTAGGTTATGTTTTATGCTTCCATCTTTCATCTGAAAGCATGACCATGCAAATAAAAACCTTCTATGTTTGATAAATAAACTAGATAACTTAATCTCATGTTTATCCTTTGTAATTTAACTGATTTTTCACTTACTGGTGTAAGCACTGCACTGGTCTCTTAATTGCTCTCAGTGACTGAAAATATTCATTTAACATAACTATCTAGCATCAACTAAATGAGAAATCCATGTCTATGTTCAGTTTAGGCACATCTGTTTTCCTTCAGAGCAACAGTGTCTGTCTGTGAAATGGACTGCTATCATACAAAGGTGTCTGAGTAGACAACATGCTCTGAGCTTCGCTGTGCTATGTAGTAGCTATTGATAAGTAAGTCAATATTTTATAATAGAATACATTTATGAGCACAGTGCTATTAAAAAGCTTTTTCTTATGCCTAATCTTAAGTCCAGATTTTTTTTGTTGTTGCTACAATTATATGGAAATAGTTACTTTAGTTTTGACATGATGCACTTCTGACTTCTTTGTGCTGGGTATCAATACACTGCATTCTTCAGGAGGAAAAACGTCTGACTAATTTTTAGCTAGGTCCTATGGCATGACTCTGCTTTGCTATTGTCACGTCCTTGAAACAAAGTTATATCAAGCTCATGATGCCCAGCTGTGAGCCCTACAGAGATGGCCATGCAGGGGTTGACGTACAGAATTTGTGAGGGGCAGGGACACGTCTGGGATGGGGCCATGCTCTGAGGCTGGGTGAGTTGGGGTCATGTCTGCGTGGGGAATTGCAGTAGCTGGCCCAGACTCACTTTGTGCCGTCTGCTCCAGAGTGCTGTCTGGTGTAGGTAACACTGCTGTCACACACAGCCATGCTTGGCACCTCCGGAGCTGCCATCATGGGATGTGGATTAAGTGTAGCACAACGATTAAGCATGAAATCACATCTCAGACAGCTAAAAACCTACCTCTTCTGTAGGCATAGTGTACTTAACAGAGGGCAAACCTGGCCTCATATCCAATGTGTGTTCTTCATTGCCTTTTTTTTCCCCCGTTTCCATAATATGCTTCCTGATTTCTTGGTTTATAAGTTGGTCTCTAATCTGGAATAATGTTAAGAACAGACTTTCAAAGGCAGAAGTAGTGTAGGAACATGACTAACTGAAAGCTAATAGGAATTAAGCAGCAAATGCTGTCTGGCCTTGAGCTAAAGAGTTAAATACCCTTATTTGGGGGCAGGGAAGGATTGTGATGTTCTTTTGGGGCTTTTTTCTGTGTTGTTAGGATTTTTTGGAAACATTTTATGTTGTTGTGGTAGCTACTTAGTAGTTCAGAATAGAATTCTCTGATCAGTTCACAAAAATGATCCTGATAAGAAACGCTGGGGCACCTTGTTAATTTTTTTAGTTTTTTAATGAAATTGGGTTCTAGTTTAGACTCCAGATAGCACAAGCACTGTGTTTGACTGTATTCACAACATCAGTTTCTGAAGATCGGGTAGCAGGACATAGAGTTTTTTGAGCTACATTTAATGGAGAAGCAGATGGCTTTGTTTTGAGTTGAGTTTTAGCATACAGAAAACATCTTTTACCAACAATAAGGTTAACAGTTTACCTTCATGGTTTCTGGATCAATTGACAAAAAAAAAATTGTGTTATTCAAATCATATTTTAAAGAGATTGTATTTAGGAGCTGACATGACTCAGCTTTGCAAATGTCATGTTCTACCTCCAGTGAATGTAATTTTTATTGTGTGACATGATCTTAATCTAGAATGTATAGAGAAAAAAGAATAGAAAGGGTGTTTCTAGTGCAAAATATGCTTAAGAGCAAATAAAAAACATTTTTAGGAAACAGAACTAGCGGCAGATGGATGAGTGCATCAAAGCCAGTTGGCTGAAGTACGTCTGCAGTCACAATGAATGAATAAATGTAATGCAGGTGAATCAGATTTTGTTTGTGGGGAGAAAAACAAAACATTAGTAGTTTACATATCCATCTGTTTTCTCCTCCAGCTTTTAAAAACGTCAGCAGCCTGCACGGAGGGTGCTTGCAGAGGTACATAGCATCCATGAGGCCATACATGGGGGTTGGAAAGCTGTGTGAGGGTCCCTGGCCCAGGGCTTGCCTCCTGGGGGAAGTCTGCAGGAAGCTGGATGCCCAGTGACTGCACACACCCACTCTCTTGCAGCCTTGGCCAAGAACCTGCTCTGGATCTTGCTGGTCTACCTGTAGATCTGGTTATTGTTCCCTGCCGTCATACAGCCCAGATCTTAAACAAGCCAAATGCTTCTAGTTCACAGAAAACTTTCCAGCTAATGGTGAAATAGACACAACAAAGAGAGTTGCTATCTTGAGGGCAGGCAAGAGACTACCTGCTGAATCCAGATGTATCCTGAAAAGTTTCGCTGGCTGTGTTCTGAGAAGTGAAACAGAAAGTGTCCAGGTGTAATGTCTTGGTCCTCTTGTGCTTATTAATGTAATACATAGAAAATACTTTGCATCACAGAGAGCAGAGGTTTCTTTAGTTTGATAAATGGTATTTTTAACAATTCATTTCATAGGAATGTATTTTTGGCAGTCTAAGAAATTGAGGTTTGGTTCATTTTTTTGTTTTTATAAAAATACCCCAAAACCCAGAATGTAAAAGAGCAAGTTTTTTATATTGTGAAGCATGTTTTAAGCATATTTAAACACATTCTGTTAGTAGGCTGTTGGATAAAATTGGACAATTTGTGACATAAGATAATCTGCAATTTATTGGTGAATTGTTGGCTGACTGAATTTACATCAAGTCATAGCCTATCTGTGAATATGCTTGTTTTTTAAGAGGATGTTTCTAACTACTTACTATACTTGTATTTTCTGTCTGTTGTATGACAATACCATTTTGAAGTTGCTGTTGTTAATATAACTAGGAGTTCATTGTGGAGTTCAAATAGTGTCATCCCTTGGTTGTTTGGTGTCAGAGTACTCTTTTTACAGTACCTATTTACTTCGTTGTAGTGAAACGCTAAGAATTGAGATAGGTAGGTTTTCTTTCGTATTTAGTGGACAAGTGCTGTAAGTGGTTTATGGTTTTGTCAGCAGCTTTCAGTCTTGGGAGCTGAAATGAACCTGTTTAACATTTACTGGTATGAGCAAGCTAGTTTAAAGCTCATAGGAAAAGTGACTTTTAACCTTGACACACCTTTATTCTACATTTTTCTTCTCACTGGATACCTGCCAATGTAGGTAAGCCATACACCACTGTGTATGTGGGTGTTTCCTGTGAAAGCCAAACCATTTGAAATTTGCAGTGGTTTTACATTGGCTGTAGAACTCCAGGTGTGTTTTACTCTGCCACTGAAATACGACCCACAGGGTGTTTGCTAAATGGACATTTTTAACAGTAACGGCCTTGAACTTTTTGTGGGTACAGAGGGAACACAAATTGGTGTTCCTTGGCAAGATAGGCAGGTTGTTTCTGAAAAGACAATCTAGTTTCTGTTGAGTTCAGATTTCAGAACGGCAGTAAATGTACCACTGAGAATATGTACTTTGTTAAAATGTTTCTGGAACATTTTGAAACTCCCTATTTTGTATGGCACTTTGTTTTTTAGGTAGGTCAATAATCTTGATATCTTCATTGAAATTACATTTAACTGTTGAAAATCTGTGCACCATGTGTTTTTATTTTAAGCTGACTATATATAGTTAGTTATTTTTCTGCATATGTAGGAGAGATGGCATAGTGTATTTTAGGTTTAAAATTGGTCATCTCTATCTGATTTCCTATTTTATTTTTCTAAATTTTAATAAATTATAGTCGAACTTTATTTGTTAAAGTTGTTCATGTTATCTGATGTATAAAATACCATGTGGCAGGTGAACTAAGAGAAGTCATGGATGTAATGTTAACTATAAAAGGGTTTTATTAGTGATTAAATGGTGATCAAATTACTATTAATCAGTGATTGAACGGAAATTAAATGGTAACCAATTAAGCAGTAATTGAATGCAAACTAAGCAGTGATTTAACCCAATTTTCGAGAAGGGTTAGAAGGATTGGTAGCTTTAGGCTGGTCTCACTTCAGTATTTGGTATGGGAGTTATTGAAAAACATCTTAAGGACATCACAGTCATTGGTCACAGCCAGCATGAGTTCATGAGGGGAAGGTTCTGTTTGGCAAACTTAACTTTCTTTTACAAGGTAACCCACCCCAGCTGACCAAGGGAAGCCAGTTGATAGAGTCCTCTTCGATTTCAGTAAAGCTTTAGACACTCTCTCACAATGTCCTTCTGGACAAAATGCCCAGCCCAGCTGGACAAACACATCATGTGATGGGTGAGCAGCTGGCTCAGGGGTCAGGCACAAAGGGTTACAGTGAATGGGGTGACATCAGCCTGGGGACCTGTCACTGGGGGGGTTCCATGGGGCTTCATCTTATAGCCACTGCTTTTTAGTATTGTTAACAATTATCTGAATGCAGATATTAAGTTGCGTTACGTAAAGTAAGTTACTAATTGAACTAAATTAGGAGGAGCTGTGAACTCCCTTGAAGGTGAAGAGGTCTGGATAGAGAGCTGGGCAATCACCAGCCACATGAAAGTTAACAAGACAAATGCCGGATTCTGCATCTGGTCCAAAGTAATGCTGCTTGAATATACCAACTGGTGAGCAAGAGTCTGAAAAGCAGCCATCCAGAAAGAGATTTGGAAAGAGATCTGGGGTTTGGTTTTATGGAAAGTTGAACATTATTTAACAGCATGCCCTGGCAGCTTGGAGGACAGCTGTGTCCTGGGGTGCATCAGCATGGCCAGCTGGGAAAACGAGGGGATTGTCCTGCTCTGCACTGGGGCAGCCTCACCTCCAGTGCTGGGGGCAGCTTTGGGTGCCACAGTTTAGGAAGGACATAAAGCTATTAGGGAGGAACAGGTGACCTGCAGCAGTGTAAACCCTCGGGTAGCCCCCCCCCTCCCTGCTGCTGGGGGAGGGCTGCCCAGGAGCTGGAACATGCAGGTAGGGCTCTCCGTGGCTGCGAGCTGTGGGGCTGGTCAGACTCGGTCCTCGCAGAAGTGTTGCAGGTTTAGAAAGACAGCTGTCTCATTCCAGTCTCCATGGTGACTTTATTTAGGATAATAGGGGAAGGAATTGGGAAACTATGGAGGGGGGAGGGGAGATAGGGAATGGAGTGGGCTTCATCAAGGCCAGAATGAAAGAGGGCTTGTTCCGGGTCCCGCTGGGGTTTTTATCCCTGGGGCTGGGAGGCGGTCCTGACTCACATCATCCAGTCAGGAGGGGTCAAAGGAGCGGGGTCAGGGGAGGGAAAACGCATTACAACAGTGACGAAAATGGATTTCCGAAGAGTGGCTGAGATCACTTGTTTTGTTCACCTTGTAGAAGAGAAGGCTGAGGGAGTTACCCCATCACAGTCAGCTCAGGCTCTCTTAGCTCCTGGTAAGACATGGCCTAGATTCCTTAGTTCCTGTGAAGATATGTATGGCCTAGCAGAGCTTTGCTCAGCAGGACTGACTTCAGTCAGACTTGCTTGTTGGTGTTGTCTGAATCAAAGCACTTTTCACTCAGAATGGGTGCATCCATCACAAACTTGCCAAACAACGAACTTTATCTCCAGCCGAAAGATTAGTAGGCATCCTCTGTCAATCACAGAGTGAAAGTCAGTGAGGATTTTCAAGATTTTGTTTGTAGTTACATTTTTTTCATACTCTGATTGTGGAGATAAACATTTTATCAGTGTAAGCAGCAAGAGCTCTCTGTGGTCAAGCATTTATTTTAAAGAGTAAATGAAATAGTCAAATTCAGCTGAGTATTAAGGATAATTTGCAGTGAATTCCAACTTGGGAAAGGGAGAAGCAAAGAGCAGTAATTCCTTTTAATTAATGTGCCTTATTAAAGTACATTGTCTGAAACAAGCTTAAGTTTGAAAATAGTTACAAAAGAGGATATTTTGGGAATTATAGTATTTCCTCTATGATAAACAGTCCTGTATAGATACTGGTGAGGTATGAGGTATGACTCTGTGCATGTGTAATGGCTTAGTGTGAGCAACTGTAGGTATAAAAAAATCTGAAGAGTTTCTGATTTTTTTCCCTTTTCTAAATTTCATTCTATTTTGGGCAATGAGTGGTCCTTCCAGTGAAAAACCAAGATGTGCTGTTGACCTTAAAATGTTATTTCATACTGACTGCAACTCTTATATATGATTATTTTTTTTTTTTGCCAGGTGAGCTCAGAAACTTTTTTCAGTTTGTAGTTGTTCTCCTTAATACACGCTGGCTGTCTGAGGTTTGTAGAGGTAAAAGCTTGTTAGCTTTCTGGTGGTTTTCATATTTGCTGGATATAGCATGATGGCTTTAGCCATAGGAATGAAATACTTTATGATTGCTGGAGTTACTAATTTTAGGTTGGTTGTATGGCTCCATATGGGCATGTGCATGCTCATGCAGTCAGAGTATTTAGTATGTTTCTTGAGTGTAGAAGTGGCTAAAAGGGGTTGTCTGTGCTGTGGAAGTCTAAAAGCTCTCTATGTGTACTCAGTAATTGTATTTCAGTTTATCATTTTCTTTGTACTTAAGTGTTACAGAATTAGGACCTTCTTATGTGCATTATGGCATGCTTAAATTATGGTCCTTGGACCAGATTTCTTTGTTGCTATGGTTATGTCTAGATTTTCCTTTACTTTAAGTGACTTAAGAAATACCTGGAGGCTGGGGGAAAAACATTTCTTGCTATGCACTGCTAGAAGAAGATGAAACCTGACCCTCTTGTCTGGGCATCACTTTGTGCTGTGTTTTATGCAATACTGTGCTAGCTAATCTGCCTATTGATGGAGAATAAGAAAAAGCCAACCATTTTATTTTCTTTTTCTTTCTCCACGTGGTCTGGTCTGATACCACACATAATGCTATGGTAAGGATTTTTACATGTATGCAAGTTTCTGGCTAGAGCATTCTTTATGAGACTTGCTTTGTCCAGGTATTACATAAATTATTTGTAGGTAGATTTGCCTTGTTAAGAGTTAGTGTTTGACATTCTTCTTAGACTTGGGGCAGTTGACAAAGCTTGGGCAGAAGAATGTACTGCTGATTATGGACAGAAACAATGCAGGACTCATGTGCCACAAGGACTTTTGGCAGAACTCCTAAGATAAGTAACAAACTAATAAAGCAAACACAGCAACTGTGCTGAGGTTGGCTACAACTGGGTAAAAAGAAATTCTGGCAGAGTGAGACTGGGTCCGCCAACTCACAGCCCACTGACTAAAGAAACCCAACAACTCAGGGGAAAATCTGAGCATGAGGGCTAGTTGGCATGAGAATAGTTTAACCAGTAGAAGATATTATACTAATTAACAAGACAACTTTGTAACTTGTAGCCAATTAACTGTGATTTCTTTGTTTGCTAAAATGTACAAATGGTGTAAAATGTTGATGATCCGGTAGCCAGCCTTTTGTGGGTTACCACCTAGCTCCCTACTTTGCACAAACTAGAATAAAAAATAGGGATCGTTTGTCCCAGCGTGTAAATTGGCACTGCACACCAGGCATTTGGGACAAAAGAAGTGACAGCAATAATTTACTGAAGAGCATTAAAATGGTTTTAGATATAACAGCATACTTGTGTTGCAGGGCTGTTTTACAGTGTTTAGTTAAAATCTGCAATAGTGATGTGTCAAGGTGATATATTTTTTTTTTACGTGAAACACTGTCCCGATGAGAGTTTGCTTCTGTGAAATCCTTGTAGTTTTAACCTTTTCTTTTCTTGTTCATACTTACTCCTTTTCTGTGTCCTGGACTTTCCTTGGAAATTACTTTGACGTATTAGTTTCCTGTGGAAAAAAAAGAACATTGTAAATGCTGTGAACAATGCTTTTTATCTATTGTCACACTAAAAACAGGTGAGGGTCCCTTGAATATCTTGTATGGTCTGTCATGTTGTTTGCCACGAGCATAGACTGTTCCATTCCCTCTTATGCTGCGCTGTTTTTAGAATGATGGTCTCCCTGGATGCCAATGTTGAGGATTCCCCATCATTACTTTAGAAGTAATAACCGGGCATTCTTCAGGAGAATTTGTTTATTTTGGGATTTCTTTCTTTCCATTCTTTATGGAAATGGTACATTGTTGACAGTTTGCCTTGAACCATTACTTTGCCCTGTTTATTTTTTATTTTTTTCTTCCCTGACTGGTATTACTTGTTAGAAGTAACGAAGAGGCCAGACGAGAAAAGCATTGTTTTTCCTTCTGTAGGACTTGCCACTTAAGAAAATGTTATTGACCAGTTAAAACTTTGTCTAATAGGATTTTTTTTTTTTAATGCAAATAGGTAGTCAGTATGAAATCAGATTTTCTAAACCATAGGAGTGAGTTCTCAAAGGCTTCTCTCTTGTTTTTAACTAGTTTTATAGGTAGGGCAAAATATGCCTAGACTATATCTTTGGTAGGACAGAACATATTTATTTAGTCTTTGGTTTGGCTTTCTGTTATTTAGTAAGTTAATTTCGCATGATTAGTTTTTTATTAGTCTTTCTGTATTTTCATAGTGCAGAGCTATTAGATGTTCATTGCTCTGTGATTTCAAGAGAAGTAGGTTCCTGTCTGCATGTAAGTGTGGGGAGTAGTGTGAGCTATGTATAGGCTGTTTCAGAAAGCTGCATTGAACCTATGTATATCAAAAGTAATTATTAATTGAAGACAGGAGGAAGCTTTGAAATGGAACTGGACATGAGGAATTTTAATGTGACTAGTGTGATAGTGTCTCATGTTGGTTCTGTGCACAAAATAATAAGGACCTTTCAAGGGCTGGACCCCTCAGGTGACATAAATGAATTTAACTGAAGGGCTACAGAGTAAAACTCAGGCAATTGCAGATGGTAGTGTAAAAAAAATTTATTGTAAGGTTGTTTAAAGGCTTTCTGTTTTAAGGTCACAGCTGGCACTTGCAAATGTGTTTACTGTCACAGCTTGGTGAGCTGTTCTTTCCTTAACAGAATTGCGTACTTTCCTGCCGTCCCTTTCTTTACAGCTCACTCTCATTCCATCAGTGACCTGATAAGGAAAACCTAGTATTTCTCTTTACAAACTTGCTTTGGTTTCTGTATGTTTTAATGCCTGCCCATGTATTATTCTAGGTACATTTATTGCAGAGGAGCTTGTGATGACTTCCTACAAACTGAAAACAAAAACTGGAGGTGTTCTGGTTCCAGTGAAAGATGTGATTGTTCATAAAGCTAGACTCTGTTCTAGTAACAACAGCAACAATTAAAAAAATCACCACATCTGTCTCCTTTAAGTAAGCTGTAATAGTATCTTTATCCTATTCCTCTCTTTTAATCAGTCTTTGAAACTTTTAAATCAGAAGCAAATCGGTCTTCTAATAGTAATTGTTATGGCTCTTAGTTTGTGTTGAGCTCGGTTTGAAGTGCAACCTATTTCTAAGTTGCTTAAGGAAATATACTCATGAATATCATTTCAGTATAAATAGGGCAAAAAGTAAGAACTGACTCCAAATCGCCAACAATCCCAAAATAAAACCCTACAGTCTTATCACTATAGTATAATGCGCAAAATTGTATCATAAAGACATGAATAAAATAACCTTTTTACAGAGTCAGGACATACACACTCAGAGCTTGAAAATGTATGAGAAAGTCTAACTCAGACTTTGAAGAAGATTGTTGAATGTCTTGAAACTAAACCCTAAAGCACTTGGGAGGGGTTTGAGGCAGAATATGTATGGGAAGATTACGAGGAAATTAAAAAGGGATTTCAGCCTTATTTGAGCATTGTTGATGGTGAATGTTATCTTCTGTGTGGCAGGAGTTACTTGCAGCTTAAGTTTCTCATGATTTGAAAGTACAAAACAGAATTGCTGCATTAAAATCAGTGTTTAAGTCCCCAGAAGTGACTGTTCTGGTACTGGGGAATGGAGGAAGAGTGTTTCTCTAAGAGCAGTGCCCCGGTGAGATAATGTTTTTGATACAAAACTCACAAATGGAGGCAGCTTTCTCTACAGGTGGTCTTTGTTTAAAACATCTTGCTGCTTGTAGAGTTCAAAAAAATGGAGGCTGGCAAATAAATATACATCTCTCACTTCTTTTGAGAGCTGGAGAACATCCTCCAGTTGGTACAGCTGTAAGTGTATCAAAGTGTGCACCAGCACAACCTCTCTGTTGGTTTGGACACACCTTGGTCCTCTTCCCCCCTCATTTCTGGCAGCCACATGATTTTACTTAGTCAACACCAAGAGGAAATCGTGTGGCTACCATAGAGATTTAAAGTGAAGAACATGAAAGAAGTCTTATAAATACACTGGGAAATTATAATTTTCTACTTACAGCTTGCAGGATTCAAAGAAATGATAGCATTTCACATCCTTTAAGGCAAAAAATACAAGTTAAATAGCCATATTATTTCATTGAATGGATCTTGTATACTAAGAATAACTGTAACTTTCTTTCTTATAAAGTATTTGAGACTAAAATACTAGTGGTAAGTCTGGTTGTGACTTGATTTTGTGGCTGTGTGTGCTAATTATGATACATCACGTTGTGTCATGACATACCCGTGACTTGGCATACTTACGACTTTTTGTTCATGATTTGCATTTTTTTACCCTTTTTCCCCATTCTCCTTAAATAGTAGTCTGAGCCTTGTAGCAAACCTTGTTAAATTTAGATAATAACACCTGCTGTCATTTTTTTCCTCTTCCTGTGGTTTTATTTGCTTCAAGTAATTGTCAAAGAGCCTTGTAACCACACCTCCTGTTTGAAGCCTTAGTGAACAGTATACAGTCAAAGGATATGGAGAGTTCGCCCTTAAAAGGAACTATATAGATGCTTTTTTAAAAAAAGCAGGCTGCTCTCAAGCTGTATAATTAATAAGTAGTTTTATTCTGACTGACTCACCACAGCATAGAGCATATTGCTGTTTGGATCAGTTAAGGTAAATGCTGTCTAATCTGCTTTATATCAATAAACATGAAGTGCACAGAGGGAAAATTGGTTTCTTAGTTTACCTTTCCTCCTTTCCTGCTGTATGTATTTCTCACAAGTTAATGCTACTTTAGTAAGAAAAATGCATGGTACTGTAACAGAATGTGCTTTGCCCACTATTCATTAATGTGGTCTTTGCTCTTACTGCTTTTGTGACTGGTATTGAAGAATAAGCTATAGTTTTGGTTTTTGCAGCCACTGTGGAATAAACCTTAGAGCAGTGAAAATTACCTTATTAATTTTCACTTCAAATTTTAATCGATGTATTATTTTAAAAATTTTCTTCATACTTAGAGTTTCTATAAATGTTATGAAATTGAAATCACAACTAAGGTATAAAAGCCTTGAAATGAGACAAAGTTGTTCAGCAGGGTAGTCCTGTGTGTTTTTGTAATATGAATCATCCACTCTAAAGCAAGTTGCATTCAGAGTTCAGAAAGTTTACATGGGAGAAGCAAATCAGTGTTTCACCACCCATCACTCTGATAAATTTCTCATTCAGACAGAGTAATTGTCTTGGCTTGTCAATGTGAGTTCTACAGTGTTCTGCCACTCTGAGCACCATAAACTGGGCAAAGAGCAAAAGCAGAGCGTGGCGGAGCTGTTACCATGAAGTGTGTTTTTCAGCCTCTGTTGTGATCTTTTTCTGGCAAGTCTGTGCAGACAAATGAAGCAACTCGGTGAATGATGCCGTGTTAGGGTGGTTAGACACTGGCACAAGTTGCCCAGAGAAGCTGACATGCCATCCCTGACAGTGTTCAAGGCCAGGTTGGAAGGGGTCCTGCTGGTCTGGTAGAAGGTGTTCCCATAGGAGGGAGGCTGGAACAACATGATCTCTAGGGTCCCTTTCAACTTCTACCATTCTGTGGTTCTGTGATTCAAATCTTAATCCTATGAAAAAGTAGAGAACTAGCTGTGAAATATCATGTGTATTTTGAGACCTCATTAATTGCAGCTAGGCTTAGGGTGCAGTTTCAGCTTCACAAGAGCACTTTCCCACGAGATTGCTAGTGCACTGATGTTACATAATCACCTGACTAGTAGCTGTAGGTCACTGTGGTGCTTTTTTCTTTCTTTCTTTCTGAACAATAATTTGGAAAAGAACAGCAGAATTTTCCTGTTTGAACTTGTTCTTTAAACAAGCAACGGGCAGATTGAGATAGGTCTTAGTGTATTGCTGTGGACATCTCAGCACCAATATGCCTTTTTACTTTCAGTTTAATTGCTTTTTCTTTCCATTTTGGTGCATTAGACTTATAACTGATATTTATATCAGCTTCATTCCTGTAAAAATCATTTGTTTAGCAGACTGGGAAGTATGAAGTTCCAAAGCTCTTAACAAATATTGCTAAGCATTTGTTTGCTTTTTAAGAAATGCAATTAATGTCCGTTTCCTCCAGACTTACTGACATGTCAATCTGTTGACCTTTGATTAAAACACACAGTTGAAGAAGTGTTGTTAGTGATTGCAGAACCACCAGACTAAAGGCAAATGTACCATTTCACAGGCTGTAGAAGAAAAAATGCATTTTTAAGAATAAACATGTGATCAGAGATTATTATTTACAATCTTTAGATTGGCTTTGTCATTCAGAAGCTTTAGATCTAAGGCAGGGAGTCAGTTTTGAAGAGAACTCTGCCCTAGAGGTCACAAGTGCTGCATGCTGAGAGTGGCTGTGCAGAGCAAGACTTCTGCACCCTTGGGTATTCTGTAACCAGGAGGAGCTTTCCAGGCTCACAGGTGCACACACAAGCCCTTGAGGTTTGTTCCCAGGGCTTCAGTACAGGCTGGAGGCTGCAGTGAGCTGGAGGAGTGTGCCAGTTATCAGTGAACAAACACAGAAATTGATCAACAACAGGAATTTCCCTGCCCTTTTACTGTATGTCTTGTGTACTTGGGTGTAACAGCCAGATCAAAGTTAACCCTCCGTGTGAACAAGAATTTGATGTGATAATTCTGTTCTTTGTCAAAAAGAGGTTGTAAGGAAGCGATAATACAAATGTCATGATTTCAGGAGTCACAAATCAGAATATTGAAGCACTTGCACAGTGTTGGGATTTGACCTCGACTAAACGCCGGCACTCTGGCTCTCTCCTGCTGCAGACGTGCAGGAGAAGGGAAAGGAAAAAAACCTGTAAAAACACACACCAATCTCATGAGTTAAGTGAGATAGGACACTGGTAGGAGGATGCACGGAAGAAAGGGCAGACAGGCTCTAAACTTAAAGTTGCAGAGTGACTTAATTACCTAACCGAATCGGAGGATAAATGAGAGACAAAAATGAACTTTTCATACACTATTTTGTTCACTCACCCCCCTCCCTCTTACGAACCTATTTTTATTCACCACCTTTTTTCCTTCTAACCAACAAGCCTGGGTAGGGAGGCAGGGTGTGGGGTATTTTCTCAGTCCACAGAGCAGGTCCATAACTCTATTCATCACCAGAGTTCTTCTACTACAAATACTCTTTGTCTGTACTTATCTCTCTCTCTCTCCAGTTTCTCTTCTCTCACCCCCTCCCTCTTAAGAAGCAGTCTCTCCGCTCACCCCCCTTCCCTCTTTCCAAACTAGCAACACAGACAGGGGGTAGGGTGAGAGGGATTCTCTGGTCAGTCAATCAGGGAAAGGGGCTCTCTACTTAGCAATGGGGTCCCTCCCACAAGAGAAAGTCCTCTGGGAACTTCTTTGGCATGGGTCCAATTTCACGAGCAACATCCCGCCCGAATTCTGCTGCAACATGAGTCCTTTTGTCCATAGGGTGCTGTGCAGATTCTCCTGAGCCGAGGCCAGGCTGCTTCCATCCCAGGAGCAAGGAAAAGGCCTTTCTCTCCCTTGCAAGGCCTTTGTAGCTTTACCTCTAGATGAGATTCCTCCTGGATCACAGCTTCTTCCAGGCATCCATCTGCTCCTCTGGCATGGGCTGTGGGTGAATTTCTGCATCCCTGTGGACTCCATGGGCTGCAGGGAGACCTCCTGCTCCCCCCATGGTCTTCAGCACAGCTAGCAGAGGGTTTTCAGCTCTGGCACCTGGAGCACCTCCTCCCCACCTTCTCCACTGACCTTGGTGTCTCCATGCTGTTCTCCCTTCACATATTTTTACCTCCTCCTCCTCCTCTACCTACCAAGAAGTGTGTGCCTGTCTTGGTTTGATTTTTTCTTAAATATGTTTTCACAGAGGCGTAACCAGCACCTCTAGTTGGCCCAATCTTGGCCAGCAGCATGTCCATCACCTTCAGAGCCAGCAGAGATTGGCTCTGCTGGACTTGATGTAAAAACTTCCAGAACTTACACTCAGGACACACAGGAGCCATCTTTGTGCCACTCCCCACCCCTCAGACACTTCCTCAGGCCTACTACAACAGCTTTTGAAGGGTTGTAATGTCTCTTAGATGTTAAAGATACCTTGCTGATGTTTTGGGCCAATCAAAACCACCACACACAGCAAGAGCTCTTTGCATGATGTTAATTTATTCCTCCAGTAGCTTACAATGTATCAAAATTCAAAATGCTACCTTTCAGTATTTGATTTCTCAGTTCCTCATAATCTGAACATCTAGCCAATGCTAGATGTGCATTGCTGTGTTTCACAATGCATGGTGCACATTGCTGTGTTTCAGAACAGCTTTGAGCCCATTTTCTCAGAAGTAAATCAACCAAGTTTTAAGGGGTCAGAACGTGTATAGACACTGCACTAGAATTGGCAAATTTTATGTGCTCAACAGGAGTTAACTGTGTTTTATAACATACTGAATCATATTTAGGAAAGAATTGTGTAGCATGCAAATTCTGAGATTGCAGAGAACAGTGGAATATTTTCCTGACCAGGTTTCCTTTTTTAGTCTCGCTATTTAAAGTTCATTAAATTTTCAGTCACCAGAATAATTGAGAAAATTATGTGAAGCCACCTAATCATGAAGTGATAACTTCTTTAGAGACTTTTTTTTTTCATTCTTGGATTTCACACTACTGGTTGTTGAACCCCCTGTTTTATTACAGTTTCTTGACTCCTTTGTGGGATTTAGGTGGTGATCTTTAAAGCAGGAAGAATGTCTTTTAAGTAGTGAAAATACATCATGTTAGCACCATTCTAAGACCTTTTTTTCTAAGTGTCTGACAAACAAAATATTGTGTAGAAGTATTTTTGTCAGAGTGGGGTTGTTTGCTTGTTTAGGTTTTTTTCCTTAGCCTCAAAGTATCCTGTTTAATAGAATTGCTTTGCTTTGTATGGTGTTAGTGATACGATAACCTAGCAAAGCATTTCCCTCCTTTCTATTGTGATCTGTAGGCAAGGAATGCCAAAAACAGGCATATAAACTGAATTTAGACACTATCAGTTGATTTTTTTAAAGCTAGAAGGTGCAAGTACTTTGGCTGGGCTTTTGTTATTTACATGGTGTTACTGCAGCATGCATTTATTTCTCAAAGAGCTTCAGTTAATGTCTCAAAAGCTAAGAAGTGTGAAAGCTTCCCAGAGGCTTCGGATATAGTATTGGAAAGGTTCTGCTGTATTCTTTTTGTGTGTATTGTAGACAGTAGTCCTGGAAAGTACCTGGCTAGTCATGGCCACACAGTGTGGTGACTTGGCATGTGTGCAGTAAATGAGGCACATCTTTGCTCATGTGCTTGGTATGCAGAGAACTAATGAGGGTGGTAGCAAAGTGGAACTGCTCTGCCGCAGAACGTGTGTGGGTACATGTATATGTGTAGTTTTATGCATTGAATGGAGTCGCCAAATGTCTTCATACTGTGAGGAATTGCATAGGAATAATGGTTGTGCAAACATTGTGTGAGTGAAGATGCAGTAGTGTAAAGAATTATTAAGGAGTGTGCCTGTAAGAACTTCTGAACAGTCATTATGTCTCTGAAATCTCATTATCTGCAAGCAAAGTTTATGATGTATGGCAATGTAAGTGAAGTTTCACAGGAATTTTTATTTCGCTGTTATTGAAAGAAGCCAGAATGGAAGTTTACCAACAAACATTATTTTAGCATAGGAATGGTTGGAATCTGGAGCCTCATTTGTTCCACTTGAGGAGTTTTAGAGGTTTAAGGAAACAGTTTCAACCTCTACAAGTAGTAGCCTATTTTGAAGTCAACTGTAAATGAAACATGGGGTAGAAGAGGCTGGAAGGAAAATACATTGTGTTGACCAGGTCCAGCCGTTTTGCCAATATTCCATATACAGAAATGTATTTGTTTCCCCAACATTTAGGAGAGCATGCCTTTGACTGACAATTCTGTAACAGGGTTGATGTTAAGTACTATTTAAACCTCACACTGTGGATGGACTGGGTAGCTTTTCCATTGAGAAATATGATGTGTCAATAGGCACGATTCCCCAAGCAGTTTAAAGGGACATACAGACAATTACCACTTTCTGATATGGCCTTTGAAAGTTTGAAACAAAGTGAGATGATTAAAAAAAGATTGGATACCGGTTCTTGATGTCACTTCATCTAACCAAAGCTAGAATGGAATAGAATCTCATATGGATTTATGGTATGTGCTGTTTTGGTAGTCATTGTAGAAATAAGCACATAACTTGTTTGCTAGTGTCTTCAGTCTGTGATTGAGGATACTGCCAAGAAATCAGTGGTGTGGCTGGTTGGCTGGGGGCTTGAGATTCTGTATATTCTCCCTTTTTGATTAATGCACTTCTGTTTTCAGGTTCACGTAACGCTAGGGACCAAAGAAGCATACATAATATTTCTCTGGTGCTGGGATCAACCTTCTGAAAGAAGACTCTAAAATAACTTTTTGCCTTCAAGTTCTTTGTCCTGGGACTGACTTGTCTTTGGAGAAGAGCTCAACAGAAAAGAAGATTTTCACATTGGAGCCATTAAAAATAAACCTGTTCAAAGAACTTACTACCTGCCAACAGACTTACGAAGGTTGAGTCCTGCTTTTCATCTGCGTTACCACTTCAGACTGTAAACAATGAGTGAGTTTTGGTTGTGTTTCAACTGCTGTATTGCAGAACAGCCTCAGCCTGTAAGTATGAATATTGACACTGCTTTGTTTTTATATAATGAATTACATTTTTCACATTTCCTNTTTTTTTTTTTTTTAAATTAGGGCTATTTGGTCAAGCTTGATGAGAACTGATCAAATCTATCTAGAGTCTTTGGAAAGAGCCTTTAGTTGTTGGAATTGAAAAGTAGGGGAAGGGAGAAGGGTGATGAGGATGTGAACTATCACTCTAGAGTAAATAACTTTTTGGTGGAGAATGTAAATACCCTAACTTCTATATGTCTTAAAGCCTGCCCTCAGGTGTGGCTAGACAATGATGGTAGAAGGAAATGATTATGTTAAAAAGTCCAAAGTGAAATCCACAAAGTGAAGTCCATGTCCTCCACCACCTTAATTTAATTAAAGATTTCAGCTTTGATTGTTTCGTTAATTTTTAGATTAATCTTAGATGAGTGAAGGGATGCACTTATACTGTAAATAAATTCTTTTTTAAAATAGAATTTAAGATGGCTGTTGTGTGAAAAAGTACATAGCAAACTGTTAGACAAAAGAGCATTTCAAAGCATATGTAAGGGAAACAGTACAGAAATATTCTTAGTTTTCATGTATTTTTAAGTACTTTTAGAGTATGTTTCTGAGTCCAGTGCTGTTGGGGGAAATTCTGCTTGCAGGAAGATGGAATTCACCAGGAATATGGTTAGCACTGTGAGAGAGATCATTGTATGGTGTGACGTCCAGATTAAGCTAAATGAATATATAGAAATAACAGTGGTCATATAGTGGTTTTACAAATATTTTTAAAAAGCCCAATTACTACTGGTAGAATTACAGAACCAAGAGAATCCCAGAGTGAATAAAGAAGCATCAGGATTTAAAAAAAAAAATCTCACAATTTGTCATTACATGAAGCTTGAACACTAGACTGATCTGTGGGTGGCATACAGATATTAACATATGCAGATATTAATGCACGACCATTAACATTTTGAACTAATTGAGTGCAACTTTATCTCAGTCTTAGTCAAGCAGAGCTGTGGGAGATGAACTCTGAGATTTCAACATGGGAAGCTGTGATTCTCTTCTGTTGCTTGAATACCATGCAATCCTTTAAAACGTTAGCTGTATCCATATATAGCCAAAGTTATTGTTCTTGGTTTTTGAACATACATTTCAATAAGATGTGGCAGTTAAAAATATTTCATATAGAGAAATGGCATACTCTGTTTGTTTTCAAGAATCCCGGGGCTCAATCCTTAAAAAATCTTGACTCAAGCTTTATGATCTGTTTAACTTACTGCCCAAGAAATCCACGTATGTTAATACAGCATGTAGAGGTCTGTGGGTAATGAGTCACAAAGCAGGTGGAGATTGTACCTGGAAAGTGGAGAAAAGGGAAGCAACCCCCTCTGTTTCTGCAGATATGATGGTGTGCATTTGCTTGATAATTTAAACCATCCTTGTGTTTAAGATACTAATAGCATGCTGTTGAGCACTGACCTAGTTTCTCAAATGTGCCTTTCAAATGTTGGAGGAGACTTGCTTTTTATAAAGTACCAAAATTCTTCAGGATATGTCTCAGAAAAAAAAAGAGACGTGTACCCTCCTTGGCATGCTTGATGAAAGGCACTTAGTTGTCCTTTCCCTGCAGTTACTCATCTCATTTTGCTGTATAGTACAATGGTTGTTCTGCCATGCTCTGTTGCACTAAGTGCAGTGTTTAATCAGACACTTATACCTCTGAGTAAGTACAGGAATGTTTTCCATCTCTGACAAATAGCAAAGCATGTACTCTAAGTCTGAGGCAAACTGATAAATGAGACGAGTGGTAAGGAAGCAGTTTTTCCCTGTCTCTGCAGGTGTTTTATGACTGCATGTTTGAGAGACTTACATTCTGAAAAACAGGCTAGTTCTTAGTCCCAAAATAGTGTTACACATTGTCCCATTGTATCATAAACTAAGTGAAACGTGAAAACTTGGTGTGTGAGTCCCCTGCTGTGCATTCAACCTGCCAGTTGAGTCCAGTTTCTAAGAAGAAATGTCTAATCTGCCCAGTTTCATTCTTTTCATGTGCCTTCTTTCATTTTAACTCCTGCATCTCAATCTTTTCATGACCTGTCTATGTCCCAGCCATTTCATGTTCACCCATTACATGTTAAGAGTTCTTCTGTGGAAGGACTAATATGGTTTTGTAGCAACACCAACACCACCAGCCTCTCAAAATAGACTTTGAAAGCAGGGAATTATTTTGCTACTTATTCTGTTCAGTGTTTAAAATGTTCCTTCCTTTTTTTAAACTTATATTTATCATAGAATATCCTGAGTTGGAAGTGATCCAAAGGCATCATGGAAACCAGCTCCTGGCCTTGTGCAGGACAGCCCCAAAATTCACTCCATGTGCCCAAGAACATTGTCCAAATGCTTCTTGAGCTCTGTCAGGCTTGGTGCTGTGACCACTTCACTGGGAAGCCTGTTCCAGTGCCCAGCCTCCATCTGTGTGAAGAACCTTTACTAATATCCAGCCCCCACCTTCCCTGACATCTTCATGTGTTCCCTCGGGTCCTGTCATTGTTCACCAGAGAAAGGAGGATCAGCACAGCAGGAAAACCTTGCCTACATCATCAGCTGTCTGTCCATACTGTTCCAGCACCTCTTGCCTGTTGTGTTGGGTCACTTGGGAAGGTGAGGCAGCCTGGGAGGGAACTTGCCTGTCACCACAAGCAGTAGTACCCTGCTTCCATTCTCCCCCGTCTCCTAGGTCCCCTCCTTCTGCCAGGTGGCTTTTTCTGAAAGGTGGTTTTTTCCTCATTATCTTTGGCCAATGTTGATATCTGTGACACCTTTAATGTCATGGATGGTGACATAAATGTTAACCCTCTTTGCAGGAGGGGAAAAAAGACATGAAAGTTTTAGTGGTTGCATATTTCTGTGGTATTTGTAGCATCCATTGAGTTTCCTCCTCTCTTGAAATCCAGGATGCCAGAATTGTCTGTGCGTTCTGCTGGCAAAATTCTAGCATTCTGTATTTGAAATGGTCAATTACAGCATCTCTATTATTTCCAGCCATAGTGCACTTAATATGAGAGCTATACATGCATGAGTTCTTCCAGTCAGTTTTCTAGAAGAACAGTAAGAGCACATTACTTTGCAAATTTCACGGCCATTAGTTCTCTAATAACATACCCCCGGAGCAGAACAATAACAATGTTGCAGTTGTATGTGCAGTGTTCTTTGAGGTTCCTTAAATCTGTGTTCAAGTATTATCATCTTTTAGTGAAATGTATCATGGCACGGCTTTTAATCTTTTGTCAGTGCTAACTGGATGAGCCCTGCTGCTGTGAAATAAAACATAGATGTGTTGGAAAGCAGTGTTCTCTCTCTCCTAAATGGTACTTTGGTTGCTAAATATTTCACTTTGTGTATCCAAAAATACAATGAGTACGTGGTCGTTGAAGGCACACGTTTGAAACTGGGTCTCTAGGCTTCTCTGAAACAGAGTGATGGATGACAAAAACAAGTATTCAAAGAAACGAAACTAATTAGGGAGGTAGCTGAAGGAGGCATGTTCCTGATGGTGGCTTCTTAATAGCCTGAGGTTCTTACCACAATAGAATCCTAACAAAAACCAAGGGAAGGTGTTCTTATATCACCTTCTAGGTTTCTTTGGATTCATAACATATTTTACCACAATGAATACTTCAGACAGCTAGTTGCTTTCATGTCTGTTTTCATTATACTGATGAGGTGGTATTAATCTGTTAATAACTCTGTTCAGGTTTTCTTGGTGGTTTAAGTAGCCTGAATTCAGTCTCTTATGATCTTGCTCAAACCTTTATTTTGGGAAGAGTAGCACTTTCTGTGATTGCACCGGTTTTCTTACACCTCCCACTGATACCCTTTATAGGTTCTCTAAGCTGATTCTGTTTCCCAGTAGTGCAGGATCAGTCATTTCTCGCATGCTTCTTCTGTGCTCCCATCTCATCCACTGCTGTGTTTCAGTGAGTTCTGCCAAATCCCCACTACCACATGCATAGCATGATAACAGAAGTTTAGAAATCTTGCAGGTTTTCAGAGAAGTTTCCTGTGGTTTCTTTCTTAGGCTGAGCTTGTTGCCTACATCAGGAATCTGTTAACTTTCCGATACTTATTTTTTTTCTGGTCTGTCCATTTTTAACTTGCAAAGTTAATTTTTGGTCTGAGAAACCTTTGGTCATGACCTGGTGCACTCCCACCTGATTTGGGCCAAAGCTCAGTACAGCTGAGCTTTTCAGTTTGCTTTGACCTTGCAGTAAAATTACTGCTCTGCTATAAAAGAATAAACGATGCTCTCTTCCTTATGGCTCCAAGCTTTCTTCTCTAGTTAATTAGTTGTTGTTTTGTTGTTTGTCTCTTGTTCAGATGATTTCCATTTTATGTTTTGTCAAGGGGCTATTGTGGTTTTGTGGCATACTATGACATAAATGTTTAAAGTGGTTTGGAAAGTGAAGTTTGTTTAGTGTCTCTTTTCATGTCTGAAAGAGGATCAGCAGATAGATATTTAGAGTGGGGAGGCCAGTCTCAAAAGAGAGGCAGAAAAAACCCTGAGCACATACTGCTTTATTTATTAACTGAACTGAATGCTGAAAGCTAGAGAAGACATAAATTATCTTAACCTTGGTTACTTAAGGAAATTAACCACTGATGGATATTGTCAACCCTAGCTTCCTCTCTGGGGAAGAAGTCATAGATACAGCTAAAGATACATCTAACCCTGCAATTTGTGCAACTCTTAAAAACTTGAGCGCAATAAAGAGAATGAAGCACTCAGTGTGCCTTGCAACTGCAGAATAGATCACTCTCAGGGGGCACACATACCACTTTGCTACTGAAGAAGTGCTGGTTTGGGCTCCCTGTTCACTACAGCAGTGCTGTGCAAGTGCAGCTTCAGGTGTAAAGTATCTAAAATGCAGGCTCTCTTTTTCATTAAATTGAATCAGCCTACTGCATTCAGGAAGCCCATTAAAGGCTTATGTAAAAGATGACAACCTTCAAGAGCCCTCAGATTTCAGAGCTGTCCTGCTGAGTTACACATTGAGCTGCCAGTTCAGATGTTTCAAATTCCTTTTTTTCCTATTTAGTGCTGTTGTTAGAAGTGGCTTGTAGGAGTACCTTACCAAAGGGAGCAGAGTCAAATAAGTAGCAAAATGCTTGGCTTTTGTTTATAAAACCAGATCTGCTTGTATGGCTTTCAGCCTGATAGAGTTCCTTTAGGTTTTGCTTTTACCTTTAAATTAGCCACCACACATTTCAAAGTATTTTTGTGATGTTCAAGTATTAAAGTGTTTACAAAGAAAACAAGCATTTTGTGTTTACGTATAAACACCTGAATGAAAATTGACTGATTATTTTATGATCTTTTATTATGGCTGTGAAATTTCTAGCTTTTCATTAGCTGTATTGATGCTGTTTACTTAATATAATACTAGTTGATGACATGGAAAATAGCTCTTTGGGGGAAGTTGAAACAAGAATTATGCCAGCTTTTTGTTGATGAGAATGTGTCTTGCCATTATCAACATACTTGAAGAAGGATGTAATATGCTTTTAATATCTCCAGGCTCCCCAGAGCTCATTTTCCACTTAAAGATGGGTAGGAAGTAGATTGTGCTATTTGTTGATCTGGACACCAGTGCTAGAGCCCTTGAATTTTTTTGTTTCTCTTAAGTCTCCAAATTTTTCAGTGAGAAGGTATTTTCAAGAGCAAAACCCTGGTGTGAGTCTCTGACAAAAAGAGCTGCCACAAGAACTAGTTGATACTGCCTAGCAAAAGTTGGTAGTTTTGCAGCCACCCTTGGAGACTATGCTGGAGCATTTCCAATGCAGTTTTAATTTTTTTTTAAAATGTGCCTTAGTTCTAATGTTTGGCAGTTCAGCTGTTTTTTCCCATTTTGCTTTTCATGTCAGAGCAAGGAACATGGGGAAACATGAAGATTTAGGGGCATTTCTGCTTGCCAACAGCTAGAGGCGGAGGTAATTTGAACATAGCCTGGGAGATGTGCACTTCCACTGACACTATATGGAAATATGCTTTGTGTTAGTGAATACAGAAGTCAGTCATTGCCCTGAAGCTAAGTGTTCAGCCTTTCGGCTTTAGCTGCTTTTGATATGAAAGGGAGTATTGAGACTAGAAGCTTCCTCTGCCACTATCTTACTGTATTTTTATTGTAACTTTCCTGGCATGGATCTCAGATACTCTGTTGGTGATAATTCTTAAGACTAATATGCAACTCACCAAATAGGTATTTTTAAATGGTTGTTTTAAAGATATTTGCCTGCACGTACATTTTTTTATTCCCAACATTAGCATTTCACAATGATGAAACTTTTCCTTTTTCAGACTGTTCCTCAAACCTTTGGTTCTGCATTTCCTGTCATGACACTTAACTTATGCATGAGATACCCATGATACCAAAGTTCCCATTTACTTAAATTAATGCTATTCTCCACTGTTCTCAAAGATCCTGAATTTATAAGGTACATGTTAAGCCACAGACTTTATTAGGTAATCACTTGCAATTACTTTCTTGCCTTTGTCTTCAAAGTGGCTTAGCTGATGACTAAAACTCTGACTTCTGTAATTCTGGGCTGATATCCTGCCACAGAGTGAGGAGAATAGAGAAGTGGAGGTTGGGCAGAAAAGCTGAAGCTGTGAAATGCACTCTGATGCAGATTCAGGGAAGTGATGACTCTGAACACATTAGGGCATTGGGGTTTTTTTTCAAATAATTTTAGAGAGGTTCATTTAGCTATTTGTCCTTAAGAGAGCTGTTGTTAACTGTAGCCAAGGAAAGATACCATCTCTCTTTGTATTTACTTCCTCAAATAAATGTGTAACAGTGATTTGTTAATATGTCTTGCTCTGGAAGTGATTTGACTTCAAAAGGGATGAGGCTCACATGGAATTTTTTAGATAGTTTTAAGCTACATTATCTCTCTTACTGCAATTGTAAATTCAGCTCATTCAGGCTTAGAAAGTAGTCTGGATTTATATGTTGACTTTAGCAGCTCCAGGGTCTTCATAATTGTTTTTCTCTTGCTTGTGGTGTAACTTTTTCAGTGTGACTATAACTACCCTTTATGCTCTGCTTGATAGTGTATCATAAAGTCTACTTAGTTCATAAGTTTTGGTACTGGGATGCTCTCAAATCGGAGTGTTTTAATTTTGCCTTATCTTTGGCAAGACTGCATTGTTATTTATGTGTTTCTAACCTGCACAAGACGGTTTCAAGTTGGTATGTGGCTGCCTTATCTCCAGAGATTGATAAATTAATTGAGACCAAGTCATGATTTGTCTTTTTAAGTTTGCCCAGGGCAGCCTTTTTTTGCTGACATAGGGTGACGTTTCATGCTCTACTGCTCAGCCATCTGGAGTTTTCCATCTCTGGAGCAGAGGTACAGAGCTCATCTCATCATGGTGCATGGGAGGAAATACTTAATGCTTGTTGCTTATCAGTGTCTGCATTCCCTCTGGTTTGCATCCATCTCTCTGAGTGGGATAGTGCGTAACACAGAGCTTTGTACTTTAAGCTTGTTAAAAGAAATTACGACCTTTGAAAGTATGGTATTTACTTAAAAAGTAAAAGCATTTCCCTGAGCAGTATGTCATGACTGCTGAGTGCAGGTGGATGCTCTGGAGATTTAGCATTCTATTATTCTGGCCTCAGACAGCTCCAAGTAGGTTCAAGTCTCATATGAAGGGTAAGAGCATTGCAATTCTTGTTTTACAGCTGGATGATGTCAGGCAGGTTATTTGGAGGCCTGTATGGTCGTCTATCAGTGGCCTCAGAACCTGTGACCTTAAATTAGGAGAGAACAGAATAACTGGGACATCCAGTTGATGTCCCAGTGGTGATGTGGTGGATAGAGAAAAATAAATCTAATATGAATAAAATGGAAGAAAATACTTCAAACAAGATTTATGAATAGATGTTAATTGGACATTACACCAGAGTGATAGAGTTTCAGAGGTGGTATCACAATCAGTTTTGAAAAAGGCAGTTGCATAAAATGTAGTTATTAATCTTCACCTCATTATGTACATTCACATAAAACTTGTCTTTTGGGGTGTTTTATCTGTTTTGTGAACTGAAAAACTGATGCTTTCAGAGATTAAATTACCTAAAGAGGGCATACTTGGCTGTGTGCAACTGGGAATTGGAGTTGTGTGTCAAGGAAGCGTATTACTTGTAGAAGAAAATTAGTCTTATGATATATATTCTAAATGCAGGTTAGCCTTACAAGCTAAAATCCACTTCAGGTAGATTTGTTGAAAGACTAGAGTAAAATCTATATGGGACATATCCCATTTAACTCTGTGTGGAAGATGTATTACTGTAAATACAGCTTGTTGTACTAAAAACCCATTTAATTCCTAGGCTCTTAAATGGTGGTTAAATAATGGATTAGTGTTAAAACGGGAGAATAAATCATACCAGGCACATATTCCAAACAAATCTGCTAGGATATATAAATGCACAGGCACATATGGGCACGTGCACGTATGCGGTGTTCTGGATTGCTTGTGTTTGTGGCAGCAGCTTGGCGTTGCTGAACTTGTACAGAGAAGAAGAAATGCCAGCACAAGAATAGACATGCTGATCTACAGAACAGCAGGCAAAAGAGCGTACAGGCCTTTTAATTTCTGTGCAGTAATATCAAATGCATATTTTCTCTTTATAACATCAGAACTAAACTTTGAAAATGAAATTACTTTTGGGTTCATAATGCAAGGAAAGGAAATTTTGGGGGAGGAAAGAAAAAAGCTGCAATGTGTGTACCTCAGGGAATGAAGAAACAAGATTGTGTGTAAGAGAGAACCGTAGCTACTTAATTATTGCTTTTAAGATTATTTTAGAGCCTGTGAAAGATGTGGTCATGGTGAAAGCAGTGTGGGTTAAACTGACTGTTGGAAAACTAGAAACAATGCAATTGAGACCTCTGACCCTAAAGAAATACAACATACATCCACCTCAGGTCATTGAGATTCAGCTGCTCTTTTAAATTCAGGAATAAAATGGCAACATTACCATTATTAAAGGAGATCAATGTTCCCACACAGAGAAGACAATGAAGAGGAAATTTACACCTTTTTCATACATACGCACCTAGATTAAAATCTGACAAAAAACTGACTGAGGCGTGAAGGTAGATGTTTGTCAGCTGATTTAGTGGTTGAAGAACTGACAGCTATGGGGTTTTCTGCAGTCTGTAAACTTCGTGTTTTTCTACATAGCAAAGACTTTTTTCTGGTTTGTGAAAATATTTGTTGCATGATGGGTTGGATTTTGGAGTTTAGTTGATTTTTTTATTTTTTGTCTCTTTTGATTGGTTAGGGTTTTTTGTTGATGGTGGGGCTTTCTTTTGGGTTTTTTGTTTGTTTTTTGGGTTTTTTTTTTGGTGGGGGTGGTTTGTGTTTTGGGTTGTTTTGTTTGTGTTTTGGGAATAATCTGCTGGATTGCTGCAAAACCCAACTGCCAGAGTATTTTTCTTGGTGTTTGCTTGGGATCCTGCCGAAGTACTCTTGGATGGTTATTAGTAGTTTTTATGGGGCATGTATATAAGCGTCATGATTTTCTTTGAAGGCGGGATGTCTTGAGTGTTAAGGCAAAAATTGATTCTAGCTAGATTTTTAAATGAATGATGCTAATTCTGGATTACTTTTTTTTTTCTTTTTAACTTGATGTTCATTGTTAACAGCTTTTTGTATTTAATGAGATTATAAAACAAGAAGAGTTTCTGAAGGGGCCAATATTAATATGATGACATAACTGCTGCAAAACATCTGCCGTAACATTTTACAAATGTGAGGGCGTCTTGATCATCCAGTGAAGACAGTAAAATTATTCTCCTTGTATACCAGTAGCATGTTTCATGTCACCAAAATTATGTTTTGCAATATCTTTGTTTCTCAGTGTCTCTGAACTAGACACTAGTGTAAATACTGATGACTCTGTTTAGTCAGAGAAAACAGAAGAGCTTACACCAGTCTGATCTATCTTTTTATAATAGGAAAAGTGACCAGGTCCCCCTAGAGTACCTTACATTACCTAACAATTTATGTAATTTTGTGTTCCAGAATTAGTCAGCTCACATTATTCCCAGTGAAAAGGAAAGAGAGATTATAAAGGGAGTGAGAGGATTTTATTTGGTATTGGCGTGTTTGTAACTTTTGTCTAAAAAGACAGGCAAAGCTTTCTCTTTGAAAGATGCTCTGAAACACAACTCAAAAACGTGTTTTACCCTAGTGTTGTTTGTTGATCACTAAAATGTACATCAAGTGATTGACTCTTACAAGGAACCACTTTTAAACTCCCAATTGCCAGCTCCACAAGCTCCCTCTATGTTCAGAGAGTCAAGCTGAATCTTTTTCCCACACTGGTACAGTGAGCTTTCCAGAACAATCTCTCTGCTTCAGCTCACTGGAATTTAGTAAATAATTTGCTCATGCCCAAGAAGGAATAGAATTCAACTTAGGCTCTTAGCAATGTTGGCTCTGCAGTCATTGCAGGGGTGAGTATTACTGACAAATTACTTTCTATGACCAAAAGCAGAAGACACTTATGTTTATAATGCCTAAGACAAGAAATGCTGCAGGATGCACCGACTGTGATGTGGTTTGTGCTGCTACTGTTACCCAGCTAAACAGCCACATCTAAATTTTATATCGTGGTTTTATGCAAGTTTATGTGGTTTAGTTTCTTAAAAAGAAAATTAACTTGTAACTATACTATCTCTGAACACAGAAGAGTGGTCTGAAAATAAACCTTGCAGGGAAGCAATTGGGAAGGGCAGAAAGGTTTGCGTTTCTCAATATTTTTGTGTAGTAATCCCTGAGAGTGAGTGTTGAGTTCTTGATAATGCATGTGTCTTTCCACGTGCTGATTTTTTCTTTTCATTTTAGCTTTGCAGCTGGAAAATAAATACCTTTGTAATGTTCTTAGTGGAGAATGTGTTCCCTTGAGTTTTGACAAATACTAGATTCATAAGTTGTATTCAAAATGTATCTGCATTTTCACTGTGTGTTAAAACGAAGTTTAAAGCTTAAGAAATTTTGTTTAAAATTGTCTATAGGGATGTTATAATGAAAACCAGTCACTTCTAAATCTATAATGCTTGGCTTTGTGTAAAAGCAGCCAGAACATAAACCAAGTATAGATTGTTTTGACAACAAGCTTTTTAAGCTCTTGAAGAGCTATAGCACTTTGCTTTTTTAAGGAGGGGCTTTGATATAGCTGCTACAGATAATTTAGGACAACGAAAGGTGAAGGAATAGCCAAAAGCTTAAAGGGGCAGGATTTCTTCATCGTAATCTCTTGTGTTCTTGCTGTGCAGTTCTTGGGATCCTTTATTGAGGTTATGTGTAAATAACTTGTTCTTTCCAGTAAGAAAAACAGGCAGTATTTGAGTAAAGTTCCTCCCTGAATGGCTTTCAAATGACAAAGTTGACTGATACCTTTAGGGGACAAGGATGGAGGTTAAAGCTTCTGTAACAGAAGTGCAAGAACAGAGGTGAGGGGGCTCCTGAGAAGTAAAGAGTGGGTTGTAAATGCCTGTCACCCAAACCACGAAATTTCTGCAGCTGCCTGTGCCTGCCTGTGTCTTCGTCCAGCAGGCAGCGAAGAACATGGAGCAACACCAGAGGGACAGCAGGATCTTCCCAGCTTTCTGGTTCTCAAAAATATTTCTGATGTTCTATTTCCAGACATGTCAACGCAGAGGTCAAAGAGACTCTGAGAGGCTCTCTGTATGGTAATAATAAAGGGACAACTGGATACTTAACTAGCTCCATGGTGGACAGCCCAGATTCTGCTTATTAGAATTGAGACCTTTCATGTTGATGCATTTCAGTTGTCCCGAAGTTGCCAGTAACACATGAACCTGGAGGAATCTGAGAGATCTCCATGGCAGTGTTGCAATGCCAAAGCTTCCTGTTCAGCTGGAAGAAAGAGCCATGCTTTCCTGTTCTTCCTGTTGTAAGAAACTCTGACACTGGGTTTTATTCTGGCAAGATCACTAGATCTGACACGCTGAGAAAGCCACTGTATTTCCTGGGTTTCTACAGTGACTCCAGCTTCAGAATTGCCAGTATTAGTCTGAAGGAATTGTATGAAATGGTATAATAAATTATGCAAGTAGGATGATAATACAAGTAAGTAAGACGATAATAAAAAAATCTGCTTTTGCAGGAATAAATTTATCATTGATAACTTGGTACAGAAAACCTGGAAGATGAGGAAAGATAGGCATGCCACAGAAATGGATTAGTGAGTAGAAAGGTTCTCCTGAATAGTATGGACAACCAACACTGCCTCTAAAAATGATTGTGTGATGTGTTGTTGATACTACTCATGAGTCTAGCAGTAAATTACAAATAATGAATGTACCTGACTTTATCCTTTACAAAATCTCTGGGTCTTTGTAGTGCAGCTAATGGAACAGTAAGAATCTATTTCTGCTACTGCTCCTGAATACTTCTTTTCAACAACACTGGATTTAGAGGAGTAGAATGTGACAAATGGGTTAGGAATATGGGGTACTTTATGACTTGATGAAACTGAAGTAATAATGATTGTTTGCACTCAAGACCTTTAGAATTGTAGCATGCCTCAGCAAGACTATACTAAAGGGTCTGTACGTGTTTGAAACTGCTTTTGATGGGACACCGGACAAGGCAGTAGAGATTCCTTTGTTTTGCCGAGGAAAGCAGAACGCTCCTTTGAAAGTGCTTCCTTTTTATGTTCCTTGTTATAGTAAAATATGTAGGGTTACAGTGCTCAACTAGTTTTCCTGCGCAATGGCTTTTTTTCTCCATTGAGCGTCTTCTGAACCAACAGATTTTCAATGGCACACCATGTTGCTCCTCCTTTGCTGCTGTGCTTCTGTTGGAACATGTTAATTAGTTCCTGAACAACTTCCCTTCTCTCATTTGGGGGTGTTTGCTGCACCTCAGGCATTGGCTTTTGTGTTGCTGCTCTGTGTCAGATACTGTTCCGAACATGTCAAAAGCTGAGCAGAAAGCTAATATAAGTCTAAGCACAGCTGCTGATTTGAACATTCCTTGAGACTTACTGGTAGACTACTCTTCCAGAGATGCTTCTAGCCATGCTGTGTGTGGGCTTGACGTGTGAGCATCCCTAAAATACCTACTGGGCTGTCCCTTGCTAAATTGTCTTGGCTGTTCGTTGTATTATCTTTTTTTAATCTTCTGTATAATTTCACCATTTCTATGTTCACTAATGAGGTCACCTTTCAAATGTGTGACTATTGCTCATTGTATGGGAAGAACATAGGAGGCCGTTCCTGCTTCTTTTGTGTAGTTTCCTAATTCCTTTTTTTCTTGGTGATTGAAGAACAAGCAAAGACAGAGTGTCACATTATAATGTGTTTTGGGACACATTTTTTTACAAAATGACTTGCCTAAAATGAACTGGATGAACAGACTGGCTGTCAAGTTTAGGATCTTCACAGGAGGAAGAAGTGGGATGGCCACTGAAGAAATTTATGATTCCATGCATATGAATTCTTTTCCTCTACTGCAAAACAGGGTATCCGAGGACACGTGGCAGCACTCGTGCTGAGAAGGTAACTGATCAGTATGCCTTTGGAGCAGCAAGGACAACCCTGAGATAATGCTGAGGTCACTCAGGTGACAAATAACTTAGCAAGGACATGCCAATGGGAAGATGACCAGAAAGGCTAGCAGTCTCATAGACTGAGACACACAAAACTCTAATGGGGTTTACCTCTTTCCGTAAAGAGGTATTTGTACAGAAAAAGAGAAAGTATCTACATTTAGAGCAAGTTCATTTTGATAAAGCTTCACTGAGAAGTAACACAGTACACCATTAGAAAACTGGGAAAATATTTAGGTGTTTTGTGGCATNAAATGAGAAGCCGTTGCTACTTTCTGGGCAAACTGATGCCAAGTTTCTAAAACGATATTCACAGAGGTGTTTAAAAACTCATGAATTCACGATGTGTGTGTTTGTTGATTCCTGAGGATATTGTGGCTTTGTTTTTGCCTGCAGCATTACTCAAGCTTCCGCTCATTAATCCTACTGCCAAAAAATAAACAGTGCCATAACTCATGAAAATCCATTGTCTCCCAGTAAGGGAATTACAATGAGGTGCATGAAAAGATTTTCTGAAAATACCACGTGTGCCCTGATTTATTGTCATAGTTAAAGGTGAATTACAATGTGCAGGCTTGTGAGAACATATGGCAGTGCCTGTAGGGATATTACCTTCAGTGCAGTGGATGCTTTAACTAGTTGGTTTGGAGGAAGTGTTAGACTTACTAAGTGATTGGTTTTGTACTGGTGTCACCGAGGATCCTGTGTCTGACAGTGGATGTTACGTGTTCGAAGGTAATATTTCAGTTTATTTTCTGTTCTTTCACTTTTCTGCAGTGGAGTTTGATATGTACATATCATTCTGATCTAGGAGATTATACAGAGTGTACAAAGGAGTTCAGAAAGCTTGTATGTAATGTACCCTTATGCAACATGTGTGCTTCCATCTAGATGCAAATGTGTGCAGACATCTGCACAGACAGGACATAACAAACCTGTTTATTTTAGTCACCTAGGTCTAGGAAGTCTTATTACAGCAGGAAAGATAATTTCTTAACAAAACTATTTCAGTACTCAGTGTTCTTAAGGACACCCAAAGCTTTTGCTTGTGTTGTATTTGGGGGGGGGAGGGGGGTGGGAAAAGAGATATTAATTTGGCTGAGCAGGAGGGCTACATGTTGTAATCCTGGCACATGTCCTCTGGAGAACTACAGCTCTCATCAGTCCAGATGATCTTTCAAGTATTTCCTGTGTTCTTGCTGGGGAAGGTCAGTAAGTGAAAGGGAAGAAAGCTCAATGTGATGCAGTTCGTAGCGTGTTCTTATCAAGACTTTGGGATTTGATTTTTGTAAGAAGCTATTAGAAATTTCCAGGAAGTATGTACTGTGGTGAGTCCTTATATAATTTGTTTAATCTCTGTTTTATGTCATTGTGGTTTTTATTACTGGGGAGAATATACAGCAAAGTCAGTTGCAGCCTGCTTTTCATCACCATCTGAAGCTAGAGACTTGTAATGTAGGACAGATGACAAAACACCTCTGGATGACATCTGGTGCAATGCACCTGCTCAAAGCAGAACTAGCTTGACTCGACTTTTTCAGGGTCAGGACCAGTTGTGTTCTGGGTGTCTCAAAGGATGGACATTAAAATTCACTGGGATTTTGGGCTGATGTTTGACCACCTACATAATTGTTTATTGTACTTCTTTATTTAATCAGTGTTTTTTATGTTGTAACTTCAGGCTGTCGCTTCTCAAAATGTCACTGTATGCCCTCAAATCTGTCTGTCTTCTGTAACCTCTTATGTAGGTAGTGATAGACGATTAAGGGCAAAAGCAGATGTCTATTTTCTTAAGGATGAACAAAGCCACTAATTCAGTCTCTCTTCCTATGTCCTGTACAGCAGAGGTTTTGTCACTTATGCGTGTCATAGATCTGGATTGACTCTGAAGGTGCAGTGATAAACTTTGTTTTCCTCTCTGCAGGCTGTCATAAGCACTTGATCCAGGCAACAGCTAACCTATTGGAAGTTACTCAGCTTGGCAACTGTAAGGAGAGAGTTAATATGTTAAGTTCTGATTTTTGATGAGATACCACAGTTAGTATCACAGACAAGGGGGCCTACAAAGTCCCTTACTTTTTGTAAGGGCAGGTAGTGACAGAACAAGGGGGAATGGCTTTTTAACTGAAAGAGGGTAGAATTAGATTGGTTATTAGGAAGAAATTATTTACTGTGAGCAGAATGAGGCACTGGAACAACTTGCCTAGGGAAGTTTTTGCTGCCACATCCCTGAAGAGACTTTGAGCAATCTGGTCTAGTGGAAAGTGTTGGGAAGGAAGTTGGAAGTTGTGGGGTGGGAGATGGTCTTTAAAGTCTCTTCCAATCCAGACCATTCTATAAGTCTGACTTGTTGCTTTCATCATGCTCTGCTGTCCTGTTAATTGATTAATTACCTGATAATCTACCATCAGAGTTCACAGTCTAAAGAAGTATAGTTACTGTAGTAGAAAACCAGTATGATTATTTTAGATGACTGCTTGGGGGTTTCTTATTACTTTTTTAAAAAATTATGTTGAAGTGACATTAAACCACCCAAAGTAATTAAATTGAAATAAAATAAAAGATAAGTAAGTTTGTGAACAAAGTGACAGCCAAGTTGAAAGTTGCAAATGTCATCTTAAAACTGTATTAATTCGTATTGTGAACAGGACAATACTTCCTAGCTAATACCAAGGAACAGATTCAGATTTACTATGTAACTTAAACTTGGTGTAAGCATGTGGAATGGAACAAGTTCCCTTTGATGTGGGAGCTGAATATATTTCCTAAAAGACCTATTGTCTTTCAGAGTCATTTGACCTCATCTGGCAATTTTTTCCTGTTTATTTAGAAAACATAGGCTACAATTGCCAGTTTTGTCATATGATGACTAACATCATTGTAATATAATGGAATATTGTGTAAACAAATCAAAAAGCTTTTACTTCAAAAGATTCAAGAAGGTGCTGGATTTGCTAAAAACAAAGGATCTGTTTGAGATAATATGCAAACCAGTTTGATATATAAAGTTATGAAATAGATTAATTTGATGAGAAGTTAACATAAAACATTATATCTGTCTGGAAGATTTGATGTCAGCTTTGCTGACATTTTAGATTCTTTTGTTTTCTTTTTATTTCGCTTTTTTCTATGTATGAATGGAACTTCTAGTTGTTTTGCTGAGTAGTTCACACAATCAGATGCCATCATTCTTTTTTTTTTCCCACTTGAGTCAGGTCGGGCATGCCATGTGATTTTGCTGTAAAAGCTAAATCCAGTGTACACTTGAGAATCAGGTTATTAGATGCTAGTTGTAACAGCTCCTGTTATTTAAAAACTTTGCTCTTTTCAGTCCTTGGTCTCAATTTCTTAACTCCTTTAGTGAGAGAAATCATGACACATCATAAACTTCTGGAAACTTAATGAAACTTAATGATTGTACTGGAGACCTTGGTGCTTATCTCTGTTGCTTAAGAGCTGGCATGAAAGCCTGTGCTGGTTTTCTCCTGCTTCTGTTCTGATGAAGCTGTAGTTTGTAAGATCCTTAATCAGTCAGGAGTCTTTAAACAATCTACTAAAAGCTGCCCACCTAGGAGGCTGAGGAAAACGTGTTTTAGTGAGGGCAGCAGCTTTGGTATCTCACAGTTGATGGAGATCACAGCATTGGTCAGAACATCATTATGCTGGGCTTGGATATCACATGTTACTGCTTTAGAATAAATCTTTCACTGAACTGTGGTGGTTTGGAGCAGTATCTAGCATTTAAATTTATCTTGCACATTACCTTAGTTGTGCTTCTCTATGTTTCTTCTGTGTGGGATGTGTTCTGACGTGAAACATTTGAAACTCATGGGTCTACTCTTCCTTATTCAGAGAGTATGTGGGCTCCTACGCTTCAAATGGTCATCATCACTTTCTGGTTCAAAGAATTGAATTAAACATTGAAATGTTAAACATATGCTAGTGCTGACTGGAATTTGAACATTACTCTATATGGTGTCTCTTTAATTTCATGAACTTTTCTGTAGTACTTGGAGGTTGCATAAATTATGGACTTTGCAGTATAAACTCACATACTTAAAGCAGCTGAAAAAAAAGAATATCACAATATTTAGGTAAATATTTGGGGAATGTGCAACCTTTCTTCTTCAAAAATACCACACTGGCTTTATGAGGATCCTATACATCCAGCCATTGGTTTCAGAGCATTAGTTTACTACCTAATGATCTAGTTGGTAGAGATGGGTGTATGTTATCTTTCCAGCTCTACATGCATACATGTTTTTGTTGGTTTTAGCATGAATCTATAGGCTCCTAATTAGGGTGGAAAGTGTGGAGAAACTGATCTTAAACACACAATGTACAAAAACAGATGCAAGGGATACCCTTGCCCCTACATCCCAGTTACACAGGGTTTGATTAAGACACTACAACCTTTTTAGGCAATTTTGATGGGTCAGTATTGGGAACTCAGAGACATCACTCAGACCACAGCTTGTCTTGAGAGACAGACATTCTGTGCTCGAGACTATTTTGGGAGTTGAACAGCATGTGTGTGGGAGGACAGAAAACTACCTCTGCAGGGTGATCTGGTACTTCCTATTCTGAGCATGTACCTAGCCCTTCCTGTGTGTTAGTGTCTGGACGACCAGATGGGTGCCACAGCTCTGGGACTCTTGCTGCTGGTATTCTTCCTCAGCAGATATAAAAAGTATGACAGGTCAAAGGGGGAAAAGAAAATGAAGGATTTCAGTTTCTCCTCTAACCATTCAAATCCTCTGTCTTGAAATGGTTGGCTATCTTGACTTTGATTAAATCCTTTCCTTAGATTTCTATCTTAGGATTTTTTTTATCTTTGGCCTGCACTCTTTTGAAGTTTCAGCTGAGTTCTTGAATACAAAGCTGGCAAGCAGCTCTGTTTCAACAGTTCTGTCATTGAAATGTCACTTTGTCCTTAGGGAACAGATAGGAAACACCTTTCCTGATTGGTGACAAAGAACCCAAAAAGTGAATTTGCAGATTAAGAGTTAGGCTTTTGCATTGGGCAATCCTGAAATTAGCACTGGAATAAATGGTAACAGGAGTTCTCCAAAAAAGGCTTGCTGTTTGAGGGTTGTTTCTGAAACATTAAACACAATAGGTATGAGACTCTATATATGGAGTCTGATAGTTCCTATTTAATTTAAACAAACCATAAACATATAATATCCATATTATCCTGATAGTGCAGCCATGTAGTGTGGAAACAAAATATAGTGAAAACAAATATAGCAGATAGATATAGAGGAAAGCCAGAAACATATTCCTTGTTTGCATTTGCCCTGTCATAAGAATGACAGTTGTGGTGGCTCTACTGGGATTTATTTTGTTTCAGGTGAGTTTAGGATTTGGATTGGTTTAGTATGGAAAGAGTCATTAGCACTAGATCTCCTAGTGTTACAGAGGGTTAGAAGTTACACTTCATCATCTTCAAATTACCATGTTACTAAAAAGTCAAGCTTGCAAAGAAGTATCAGGGAGTTAATTGTTTCTTTTTGTATTTGATGATTTTGTAATGACTGAGCTAGCAATGACTGGTCAGTCTGAAAAATTGACCCTCATGTTGTGGAGACAAGTATAAAAGTTGTGTACCTTTCTAGCGTTTATGAATGCAGTGTTACCTTTCTGCTTTTAAAAGAGAAAACTTTCTGGAGGCAGTAAATATTAAGAGATTGTTCTCTGACCACAGAAACCCATTCTGCAAAGCAGCTCTTTATAGCATACAGATGGATCATTCAGTTCTCTGCTCTCCAAAGAAAGTTTCCCAGTAGGGAGTTAGCAAGTAAATTTATTAAGTCTTGAATAAGGCTTCAGAGAGGAATTAAATGTTCTTTGGTTATCATTTGCCAAGTGAGATAAGCCTGTTTTATGACAGTATCAATTTAAGAAAAAGTAAAAACTATTTTTTGGCTTAGTGAAGTTGCTGAGCCTGCCAGCCAACAGTAAGCATTGTTGACTCCATGAAGGCAATCCTAGCAGGTGAATGGGGCTCACTGAAGCCTCAGATGCTGCTGTCATAATCCACTCAAATCTAGAGTGTTATTAACACCTTGAGCTACACAATCTGCACTCCTTTAATTTTTTAATAGTCTGAAATTAGAGAAGAAACTGATACATGTCTGGAAAATTAATCTTGGAAGCTGATACTTTTACTCTGTATCACTTGAGGTGCCAAAGCATGGTATGTAGTTTTGTTTTTTCCTGATTATGTATCAAGCCAAAATAATATGTCATGAAAAATAATAGTGTCTTGCAGAATAAGAAGAAATTATGACAAATTTACACCAACGTTGCTCTTCTACAGATAATTAAAATGAAAGACAAGACAAACTTGATCAACGAAAGGAAGTTGCATCACTTGTCATGGAACGCTTCATATTGGTTTGGATCTGGTTGGAAACACTTTCCATGAAATTAGACTAGATAGATCATATCAGCATGCTATTTCCTTTCTAATATATAGTACTGTGCCGTACAGTTTTTGGAACACAGATAAATATGAAATGACAGGAAAAATGCCTTGAAATGCATGATATATTAATATAATTTAAGTAATACCCAAATATGGTGTGCGTAATGTATTTTTACTGCATATGAAATAAGACAAGACTATGTGTATGGAACAGTCATGAAAAATTACAATGTTTGTGTAAGTGCTTAAAAGTTGGCTGTAGGAAAGTTATCCTTGCCTTGTGGTAGCTTGATGATATTAACAAGTATTAATAAAAAAAGTTCTTCTCAATAGAAACATAACTGTGTCTGTGTTAGTTTTAGAGAAGAATGATTAAAACAAGGATTTACTACTTGTGACTTAAATACCAAATCTTATTATTTTAAATGTGAGGTACAAAGATCCTACCTGCCCCTGCCACTGATTTGTTGCTTGTGTAGGTGTTGAGGGCAGTGGGTTTTCTGTTGCCTGGTTTCTTATGGTTTAATTACTGAGATCCTAGGATATAAAAAGCCAGGAAAACATACAGATGGATGAAGAACATTTCTTTGTGAAAAAAGGAGTTGGCATTTTTTCTTGTTCGTAAAGTAGAGATTAATTAAATGGGTAGGCGATAGGAGAAAAGTGCCACATGTGTGAATTTTAATAAAGAGCCATTGTTTTCAGAAATTTTGTGTTCACAGTATGGCAGTAACATACCATCCTCTCTGAATTTCTTCAGTTTCCACCATGTATTGCTTTATGCTTAGAGTGCACATTCCTCATCTGCACCTGCAATACCACTTTCATTTGAGGGTTGCCTGCTGCAGGTAAAATCCACACAGACTTGTAGGGTCCTTTGCAATGCTATGTATCACTTACATGTCACTTAGACTTGGATTTGCGATATGTTTGTAGCAGCTATCTCAAAAAATCTGGTGTAGAATTAGCAGAACGTGCTCTTCTGGAGCTTAACAGATTCCTTTCCTTTTGATACCCAGCATATGTAGGCACTTGACTTTGGTATATCTTTGTATGAGATTGAGGTTGAACATCACTTGGAACTTCAACTTCCAGCAGGCAAATAATTGTCAGCCTCCTAAGAGCTAAGTGATACTGCTTAGATTTTTTTTTAAATGTTTGAATGTTTGAGACCTTGGTGTTATTCTCCATGTGTTAGTTTTGTTGTTGTTCTTGTTGTTTTTGTTTGTGGGGGTTTTTTGGTTTTTTTTGGGAGGATCTCTTATGAAGAGCAGAGAGGGGTGCATAACTGTGCAAAGGATAAAAATTTCCAAAACCTGGAAACCAAATTAGGCAGAGAGTTTGCCTAATTCAAAGTGTTGCCATCACTTGTGAAATGGCTTGAGCTAAAGAAGTGCAGCCCGACCTCTGGTAAAATCTGGAGATAGGGAAGAAAGATCACTTCTTCCCTGAAAGCCAAAAATAGAGGGAAGCAAAAAGGAAATTTTACATACTTCTGGACCCGTCAGTAGCAATTGTGTGTTTAAAGAAAAAAATTACAGTTTTGAATTTCTTTGGAATTATGAAAAACAGTGTTTCAATTAAATGTTTGTGGCTTTCCTGAAGGGCAGGTTGAATACATGGTATAATTAGTTTAACTTTTTTGGCAAAAGTTTAAAATGGTTTAAAATGTCAAGAAACTTGCAGGGTTAAATATTTTCTGTGATGCAGTTATTGGCAGCTTTCTGATTTCTGGTGTTTCAAGGGAAATGCTACCCAGTGTGGGTGCAAAGCATCACTCGTGGGTTAAGAGTAGAAGAGATCAGTTTTGCCTTCATTTCTATGGTAACTGAAACGTCAGTTCCATTGCATATAGTACACTTTGAAAACAGTGCTTATTAGATGGGTCCTCAGACTACTTCCATTCCTCTCAGACATTTAACACACAAAACTGCATCTCTTCTGCTTCTGTTTGAAGATCAGTTTTGCTTCTCATGGTGTAAAGATGACCTTGTATGTACTCAAAATCCAAATTCTGCAGCTTTTTGTCAAGGGAACAAGCTGAGTAAAGCCATTAAATGATGGCATTTCTTATTCCATCTTCCAGGATCCTTTTACAGCTCTTTTCGTATTGTCTTTGTTGTGCTCCTTGTCAACCCCTGCCCTCTCAGTAAAAGTGGAAATGCTTTGGGACAAGGCAAAGGGAAAAAAAATACATCAATACAGATTTTAAATTTTTTTGTCCATTGATACCAAATGTTTCAGTAACTTGACCTAAACTATCAAGAAAGGTAACAGTCAAGTTAGGTAATCATAATATGAACCTTCTTCTGATTCCCTCCTGCTAGGGAAAAAATCCACAAGCAACACAGGTGCAGGACACAGGACTCATTGCAGTTAAGCTGACAGAGTTGGGGCATGTATTTGTTCTGTCAGAAACATCTTGAAAACAAAGTTTTAGGTGCTTCAGATACTCAGGTGTGTGTATGTTGAAGTTCTTTGCACTAGCATCATAAACATTCACTTGTTTCATAGATGACCTTTATAGTCACATCTCATTACTACTCATTACTAGGTTAGTGCTGTATAAATATATTCTAAGGGTAATTATTTATGGTATGATATCGAGCGGTTTGAGGTATGGATGAAACCTAGTGGGATTAAATTTTGCTGAGTTCTGTCAGCATTTTTTATTTCTTTTTAACACAAAGTATTTCATATGTCTTCCCCTCCTGAAAGTTATTGTGATTATCTCAGCTGGTCAGCCACATCTTCTGTGGCCCTGGTGAAGACAGGGGCCATTTCCCAAGCACAGTACTTTTACCTCCCAGAACACAACCAAAATCAGTTCTTCACCACAACAAATCAGTCTCACAAGGAGGCTTGTGAGTTGCACTAGGAGCAAGCATGGAAAGCCACAGATGATACGCAGCAGGAAATCAGCATGACTGTACATTTAATTTGTTCCTAAGTAGGAGATGAATGTGCTGCCTCTCAGCTTCTTTCAAATTAAATTTACTGAAGAATCAGTCTTGTGTATTAATTCTTGCTGGTTATAAAACAGTGGTATTTCATGCATTCTTTCAGGTACAAGGCCTCAGAAAGTGCAACTTCAAAACAAAATCCTGGCAAATCTAATATTTATTTTTAAACTGTAAAAGCTTTCTAACCTTTCCAGGCATGTTCCCCTACTGCTTTCTCCTGTGTTACATTCCTCATAAAGAGATGGTTTCCTACAGTGCTCCCCATGTCCCTTTACACATTCTAATTTGTCATTTTGGTTCTGGCTGAGGCTGTGCCTACAGGAACAGCACATTCTAGCAGGTGAGCAGAACACTTGCTGCTGGGGAGCCATGATGTGCGTGTCTTGTGATCTGCTCCAGATTGGCTCACCTGGTTCTTTCCCCTCAATGTCTCTTAGCAGTGGGAGGGCGTCAGTTAGTCTTCCAGTTAAGCTTCATCCGAAGAAAAGTCTAATTTGTGCACTCCGTAGTTAGTCTGAAAGTAAAATTGAATGATGGTAAGTGGGAACTGGTAAAGTTGCTTCAAAAGCCTTCTCGTGATCCAAGCTACAACAGCAATGTAAATGCAAGCTGGGTGCTCCTGCCGGGAAGAAAAAAAAACCAAAAAACAAGTTTTTATTTGCTTTCACAGTGAGCTATTTTGCGGTCTTAATATAGCACAGCATTTAATTCTATTCCATTGCTTCATGGAGCTCACATCAGTGGGCACATGTCAGGGGGTAACAGGCTGATGGCTTCTGATAAGGAACTCACTTAAGATAAGAGACGGAGTTTGATGGCAGTGCAGTTTAACTAGTGGTTACTGGTTGACTAGCTGATGATTAGTGGAGAATGATTTACAGTCATTCACAAGATCCTGCACTCTGTTACTGGCATGCCAGTGATCTTAGCAACCAGTTAAGGAGTAAAACAAGTTAAGTTGCACAAAAAAAGGTTTAATTGTGTGCAAAATTCATGAACAAGAAAAGAAAAATCTAAAATCTTTGGGTTTGTCTGCATCTTCTCTATATCAAAGCCCTACTAAAATGAAGAACTCATGGGTGAAAGGTTTAGATAGATAAATTTGGCTACTGTTTTTTTTAAAGGGGGAGAGGGGCAACTGCTGCAGCTATGAAACAATTTTAAGTGTTTTATCTGCAGTATTGTGTTTTCATACAGCTCTCTAGTTCATCTTTGTCAACATCACAACATACTGCAGTACTAGATGGTGTAAATACAATTTTTTTAATAGCTGGAGTGTTTTATTTGATTGATTTTGTCAAATTCATTGGAATTAAAGCATTCACTAATAGTTTTGGCACAGATCAGGTCATTGTAGTTAGCAGTTTCTACAGAATTGTATGTGTTCCCCCTCATCCCAGCTTCTCATATGATGCAAGAATGTACTGAAACCTGCTGAAATCTGTTTTTTGTAATAGGGAAAAGGTTCAGGACAGGATTAAATGCGTTTTGTGCTTGCTGGCTAAACCGTGTGATTGTTCTCATAGCTGTGGGCTCTGATTCATAAAAGATTTCATCTGTAGCTATATTTTAATAGTAGCTAGCCCATTCAAGGTGTGTACCTTCGTGTCTTTAGTCTGTGTGGTCTTACAGTCTCATTGCTAATTAGAAATAGAGATCATTAAAAATGAGACTGAGTGAACTTTAAGATAAGGGGAAAGTTTCGGTTGAGCTCAAGTAGTTTCTTAGCTGTTAAACTATCTTGTACAATACACCTTAGACTGAGATATTGATACTGTGTTTCATGGCTATTTTTTTTCCCCCCCCAAGTACAGGCATTTTTCAGAGTATGGGCATGTGGTGACTACACACTGCATGAACTGCTCTGTGTAAGCTCCCTGGCTCTGGCCTAAGAAATGAGGACTGGGTTTTCTTCTTTTTCTCCTTTAGATGTGACGCTTAGCTGGGGGCAGGCAACCAAAGTGGCTTTAATTGAGAACATCTTCACTGCCTCTAATTTTGTTATTTACATGTTATTAGATTACTAAAAAATGAAGCTGTGACTCTGACAAAAGGGAAGCAGAGGTTAAGCAATTCTTGCCTTCTGTCGCATGATATGGGAGTCAGAAGAGTCTCTTAAGCTGACGTTTTGCATTAATACTCCCACTGCGGCTCCCAGTCAAGAACCGTGCAGACTGGAAGTTCTCTTGAGTATATGTGGTTCAGAGATCAGTAAAGATGTGTCTGTGACTAGCCCTGATCAAACTCAAGGCGCTGTTCTGAACATAGCCATGAAATACACTACAAATAGTGACATTATGGCATGCAAATCAGAATTTCCTTAAATTAGTGGTTTCATAGACTATTCTAACATGCTTTGATCCTTAATTCTTGTTTTGAATGACTAAATCTCAAATATGATCTTTCCCACTGTGATTTAAATACAAAAATAGGCAGAAGTTACTGTATAAAGCATTGCAAATACCAGATAGTAAATGTGGAATTTTGTAAGGTCATTTACAAATATTTTGCTGGCCTGAATGTTAGGAATGGTATCTGTACTTGTCTGATGATTGGCTATACATCCTCCAGGTAAAAAGGACAGTAACACCAGTTACTGTCTTGGTTAACCTCAGTATTTGGTCTCTGTTTTTCAACTCCTGTAGTGTATGCAATATACTTCCTATAGATGTTTCTACATTTATGACACATACTCGATTTGCCCTTCCAATGAATCTCAGCTGTTTTCTTTACCTTCCTTTCAGAAAAGACGACGGCGGATTGATCGAAGTATGATTGGGGAGCCAACAAACTTTGTTCACACTGCTCACGTAGGATCAGGAGATCTATTCAGCGGAATGAACTCAGTAAGCATGAGTGGATGAACATAATTTCGTATTAGACAGAATTCAGGAACACTGCACATGTATACTGCAGCTGAAACAATGAGTCTTTCAACTATAAGAAAGAATCTGTGTGAAACTGAGGAATGACTTGATAGCATTTTAATTCCAAGTCCTGAATGCTTGCATTCAAGAATATGGAATACAATTTTTAAAATTTCTATATTTATTGATAATGCATTTTAGATACTGTAAAAATTATATAGAACACTTTTTAAATTAAAAATTTATTCTGATTACATGTATGAACCAAAATAGATCTATACATGAAAGTATACTCTGGTATTATACTGAAAACTTAGAGCCTTACAGCTGACCAGATTTCTTACCTTAAATGCCTCAAGCTGTTTTAAATATAGTTCACATAAAACTCTAGCTAACCTCGGTTTATGGTACACAGAAGTTTATTTTTGGGTGTTCTTGTTGAGCTTTTTCTATATTCTGTAGCCCTGTTTGCAGAGTGAGTTATTTCCAGGGCAAGCAATGTCACAGGTAAGGTTTTGTGGCTTCTGGTAGACAATAAGAACAATAAGTATTTTTATCTCTCTGAAAGTGAAAAAACAAGGCTAAGATATAGGTAATGAAAATGAGCTTATGGAAATACATTTATTTTGTACAGCTTCAAATTTCTGTGAAATGTCAATCTGTTTCTAAGGTCAGTAAAATAAAATACAGAAAATGGTTGCGTGTACATAATGATTAAAATACTTTTTGAGTTTAATGATAATTTTTAAAGGAAAACATTAGGAGATGAAAAATACGAGTTGACAAAGAAGAAAAATCTCTGTCAGAGGTATAAGAATAGAAAGCAGAGCTAAAAAAGACAGTTTTAGTGTAGGCAAGGGTGGTCATTTGTAGTTTCAACTGGTTTAAGTTGGTCTTATTGAGATCAGACAAAAACTTTTGTAATTCAGCATGTAGTGGGGAAGAGCAAAGCTAGAAAATTTGTCATCAAAAAATACACTACATTTTCCCAGAAACAACATAGCGGACTGGAAATGATTTGTACTAATACCTTCGTAAGTTAAATGGCCAAACACAGATTCAACTTGATAAAATTTAGTTAAAGCCAGTTACTTATTTAGTGCAATATATTACATTAATATTTAAAGCCAGTATAAATTGAAATAATAAGGTGATGATATAAGTGAGCAGCTTGTTTGATTTTTTTTTTTTAAAGCATGGCTTTTGCTTTTTAAATATTTGTTGTTTCTCCTGTGGGAACCTTCCTCAATCTCATAGCTCAGCTGCCTCATGTGAAGTACGTGTAGATTGCCTGAGGCTTTGGTTTTTTTGTCTTACACTTTCTGCCTGTTTGCCCTCACCTTTGTCTTGCATAATACCCAATTTATCTCCAGATAGTAGGTAATCATTATTGTCTCTCTGTATAAACTTGTAACATTTTGAATACTTGTAAGTAGCTCTTTCTGCTTTTTATTTTTTTTTTTCCATTTAGATAATGTGCTGCATCAGTGACCAGAGAGATTTTTCTGATCCTAGATAGGAAATATCTGTATGCAAAAAAAAATCATCCCCACTTCCTCTGCTTCAGAATCTCAACTTTTTCACACTGCGTATTTTCTGCCTCTTCTGTGGTGGTCTCCACATTCGTTCTTCGCGGTGTAAATTCCAAGATTACAGTGTTAACCTTCACATGTTTTTCTGCTGCATAATTTCCTTTGTAGTATAGACATAATACTCCTTCAGGAACCTCGTTGTACCTTCTTTTCTAAATAGCTTAGGTCAATACCTACAATTTAATTACTTTTTCCCATTTAAATTTGGCACTTTATTCACCTTCTGACTGCCCCGTGTCTTTTTTCATCACCATTATTCTTTGTTATATAGCCTTATGATTCTGACTGAATAATTTTCTCACTATTCAGAATATTTCTGAAATATTTTACTTTTTTGTTTGCTTTCTCTGTAGTGTGCCTTGCTCCTTTGTCAAAGGTGCACTTAAACAGCAGGAGCCCTTTCTGCACTGTTACTTTTTCATTCCTATCCCTTTTTTCCCTATTTTGCTTTCATATTGAATGGTGAAATCTCTTTCTTCTCCCGCTTTTTATTCTTCAGTTTAGTCTTTGATTTAATGCATTTCGTGTAGTTTTGTGTTGTTTTCTTTCTCAAGGTCTGTCTGTGCTATTTCCTAATTCTGAAATGGAGGGAAAGAAAAGGAAAGAAGGAAATTTAATGAGATAAATAAGCAGCACAACAGTTTGCATGACCCTTAGTTGGTACAATCCTCTTTCCTTTCCACAGTATGTAAATCCTTAAGTTCCGTCTAAATTAGACACGAGAGAAGAACCTTGATGTTCAAGGTATCATCAAAGAAAGCAATAGTATCTTTGGGAAAGAAAAAAAATTGCATTTCACAGTCCTTGTTCTTGTTGCTCAAACAGCTTCAAAAGGAGGGTGCTCCATAAAGAATGCAATCTTTTAAGTCTACAAATGTTAGACCTTTTTACTCAGCGATTTTAAGGTTGTATGTCTCCTCCAAAAGTTTCCATACACAAAATAACTGCTGAACTGTTAATGCAGACTAGTTTCATTTGTTACATTCTGTTTCAGTGGCAGCAGTCTCTGCATTTGAGACTGATACTTCCTCATCTCCTAACACAAACATTATTTATGTGTGCGACTCGAGAACCGGAGAAATTATTCTAACCTTTAGAAATACTCATTAAAATTTACACTTAGGCCTTGCAATTTGTATTGATTTGCTGCCCTCCAAAATTTTCAAGTCTTGTAAGCAAGTTGTCAGGCTCTGAAAGGTGATTTGGCCTGGAGGTTTTTCTAGTTCTTTTTCACTGGAGTCAGAGTTCATTCAGATGAAATTACCGGAATCCTAAAGTCACACTTATGAATACATTTACATGTAGATTAATTATTTTCTGAGGAAAAAACTATGAAATTCAAACTCATTTGTTTCAATGGGTGACAGAACATGCTGAGACACTTGGTAAAATGTGGAAGTTCTTAAATACATCCCAATACACTTCTGCACACGTTCGTACTGAGTTGTAGTCTTTGATGTCAGATGCACTATAAAATTGGCTCTGAACAATTTTCCCTGAAGAAAAATCAGATGGTAATACTGCTTTGCTGTGGCTGTATCACTTATTTTAGCAAAAGGCTGAAGTGTAAAATGGTTTTACATTGCACCACTTAAATACATAAAACCACAATCTTTTGCATAGCATTGCAATATGCCATACTGTTGAAGATAAAGATCAAAAAAACAGGCTTTTTTGTCTCATAGGTTTGAAAAACAGTGTGGAAGAATGAGTTTGCTGATTCGTTTTGTACGTGTGCATGTGTTTAGCTTGCTCTGGAGAAAAAATGTACTTCTTTTGTCTTTATAGACAGGGCAAATACCGTGCAAGCTGCTTGGAAAAATTTCTCCTGTGCTGTTTTAGCGCAGCTTTCCAGTGATGTTTTTCGGTCTCCGTGAAGGAGGAGCGTAGATGAAATAATTGCAAGTGGTGCCCTGCAGGCATAGCCTTGAATGAATGTTATTTTCCGCTCATTGTGTAGTTGTTGTGTGTGCTCTGGGATGCAGAGAAAAAGGGGCCAAACCTTTAAGATTATAGTCGTCTTCCTGCAGGCACTTGGACATGATGATTTTGACTCATGCAACACAAGCAGGAAAGAACTATGGGTTCTCTTTCTGTTTGGTGATAGAGGCAGTGAAAGTCAGAGCAGGATGTGCATGTCTTGGAAGCAGGGAGCACAAAGGGTGGGTCTTTATGTATTTGTTTGCATCAGGCTAAAAATACCTTCAAATCATCTATGTTCAGGGAAGTACAGATGGACTGTGATTTAAATAACAAATGCCCTGCCATTTAAAGGAACAGTAGCAATTAAGGAAAGCATTGTATGGCGTTACATAAATAGATAAATCAAAAAAATTCCACAAACCAAAAGGTTCTTTCTGATTCAGAAAATCCTAATTTAGGCTGTTTTAATGATCTGAAATTAGCCATACAGGTATTTGTGAGTTGTCTGTTATGCTTTTAACATAATGATGTTAACTTCTCTGGTTCACCATACTTGTCAAAGAACATTTTCCTTATAACAAGATAAATTACAGTTTGTCATGTGGAGTTGATGCCAGTAAGAGATTTGATTTTTTTACTTTTTAATTAATCAAGTGGATCAGTGAAACCCTGAATCAGCCAGTTCTCTTTGGGAGAGAGGAAAACTTTGGCCTCAGCACCAGTTCTTTTATCTCTTCTGCTGAGCTACATGCCAAAGTTGAAATTTCAGCAAGGCTTGGATGCACATGTCTTTATGCAAAAGTAATGTAGCTTTACTGGTAATAAAGGAGCACTTGAAAATTAATCCTAAGGCAGAAATAAGATTAGAGGCAAGAAGATGCCACACCTCACTGTCTTTCTTCTTTCCTCTGCCCCTCTTTTCCCTTCTATCTCCAGGTCAGCTCAATTCAGAACCAGATGCAATCCAAGGGAGGCTATGGAGGTGGCATGTCTGCAAATGTTCAGATGCAGCTCGTAGATACGAAGGCAGGATAACCTTGGGGATAACTTTAAAGTAAGTATTGCACTCTACTTTTTATGCACTGTTAGAGCAGTAAGAAGAACAATCATACTGCTTCATAATTACCTGCCTATAAAAATCTGTGTCTTTATGATGACAAACTTTAAAATCCATTTCTGATTAAAAATATAGATATCACGTAAGAAAGTTAGTTTTTCACACAATGGACAGGAGATTGTTCTGACTGTACCAGTCTGTCCTTAAGCATTTTAACTGAAGATGATATTGTAGACTAATCTTTGCAGGTGAAATTAGTTGTAAAACAAATCTCAGAAGAATTCTGTGATTTGATTATGGTATCATTTTTGCAATGGTTCCATGAGAATTATGGTGCTAAATCAACGTATAGCAGTGTTACATCTAGAAAATGGTCATTCAGAAGGCTCAAAACTTGGTTTAATGCTTGTTTTCTGTCCTTCAGGTTTGTGTGAGTTCCTGTATCTTCTTTCCTGTGTCCTCCCTTTTGCCTTGGTGACTGCTTTCTGTGCTTATGACAAGAGAAGTGATGGCTCAATGTTCACCCTTCGTGATTAGTCCAGTGAGAAGTTGCTATTCTGCTCTGATGATGCCATTTATCCGATTGGTCCGACTGTGCCTTTCAGTGGCATGCACGCATTGGCCTCTACCAGTATCGTGGACATAGAGCTGTTTAGGATTGATTGTCAGTTTTTGTTTGTCTTAAGGCAAGTTAAAGCACCAACCTTAGCTTTCCTCATTCCTCAGAAATACTAATGCACAACATTCTGTTGCTTTTTAGTCTTTTAATCTTTTCTCCATTTAAGAAGTTTAGAAATGAATGAGTTTCCACTAATGTCTTCAATCACCTAATGTTCATCCATTTTTGAAAGGTCTGAGACCTGCAAGCACAAATAATTATTTAATACAAAATCAACAGAGTAGATGACCGCATGCTTTGTGAGGTTGCTTTGTATGGTGGCCTGCTTGGTGCTAAAAGAAAAAAAAAATTGCTTACTGCAGATGTGAAAAATTTTGCTGTGGCACCAAGTCATGCCTGTTTCTGAAAAAGGACTTGTAACTTAGCTGCTTCAGAGTTATGTCTTTATTTTAGTTTTTATCCAATTGATCTTGAAATAATAAAGAGAGAGCTTGCATTCATGAGGCATTTGTTGTAAATGTTCAGTATATTTATTTTGAAAGAGCTGACCTTGAGACTGTAAACCAGTGTAGTACCGTATCCTAAGTGTTGTGGAATCGCTTTAGTCTATTTAAACAGAAGAGAAACATGTTTGGCTGCTTCTTTTTCTTTCTACAATTCTTCTTAATTTTAAGCTGTATGGTCATTTCCAGTAGCAGCATGTCAGACTGCCTGCAATATTGGCTGAAAAGTTTAGTAGACCTTTCTAAGTAGTTGGCAGTTTCTGTGTACTAAATATTTAGGGGCCATGGAAGTTGCTAAAAGCAACATACTAATCTGGCAGAACAGGTGCCAATGAAAACAGCATACAGGGTGACTTTTTACTAAGTCATTAAAATGCCTTTTGCTCAGGTTCCAAAGCATGTTTCTTTCACATGTTGTGAAACTGCATTTTAATATTGCACTGTTTTCAGATTATCTCTGTAAATGGTCCCTTTTTTTGCTCCTTGCTGGTGGTTTTAGAGAAGTCAGTTATTTGAGGCCTGGTTACATTAAATTTGTATGTGGAAAAAAAATAGCAACCAAACCATCCAAACAAATAAGGCATAACTGAGCCTAATCAAATCAATTTTTATATGCAAACACACATGTAGACTGTTGTCATAAATGATTCTTAATTCTATTTCTATACTTTCCCTGATTTCACATTGCGACAAGTATCTGGTTGATTTAAATATGTATGAACCTACCTAATCGTCTCTCTCTGTTCATAAACAACACATAAAATACAGAGCCATGGAGGTAGTTTGCCTTCCCTAAGTTGTATTTCAGTGGTAGATGTCACTTACCTGGTTGAATAGTTCAAATTAGGTTGGATAGTGTTCACTGATAAAGATACTGATTCCTGATGAGATGTTCAATTGTCTGGATGCATAAACACATGGCAGTGCAGTGATACATTTTTTTTAGGGGATAGCATTTCCAATGCCACTTTAACTATGACTCTTAAATATGCTACAAAACTATTATAAAATTATTTGATCTTTATTATTGGTAATAGCAGCTTAAAATTGCTTGCCAAACCTATCTTGCACTTGCCAAAATGTTTTCAGCTCAATAGCCAGGAATAAAAATTGACGTATTTTTATAACAGACATACTTTTTTTGTACATTGTGTTCATTCTTGAATAAAGTCAGTTCAGTGTTGGCTTGTAGATATTAAAAGGAAAGTATTGACTTTGATTCAATAAATGTTTTCTTTCAGTTGGTGGCCTACCCTTTTTATTTCCTGTAAATCATATTTGCATTAAAAAAGCACTTGCATCTTGCAAACAAATTTGTGGTGAAAAGAGTAACCTATTATTGTCAATAAATAATTTGCAGGCTTGAGGTTTTTTTCATGTCACTTGACCCTTTTGTTGCCAAATGGATTAAACCATAATTTTACCACTATTATTGTTGCATTAATTTAACATGTATGCCGGGGGCATCTACAAGGAAGGGAGAGTTCGTTAAAAATAGATTAAAAATCTTTCCTTTTGACTGCAGCTCATAGGTGTGTTACTTTCCTGATTGTGCTGCAGATTACTATGGGGATCAGCAGAAGACTTGTCATCATTATATGCTCATCTGCATTAAAAATATCTGCAAGGCACAACATTGCCTACTCTGTATTTGGCTCAATTAATTTTTATATTTGACACTCTCAAACTTTATCCCTTAAGCACTAATTTGCTACTTTAAATTTCATGCCAGATTCTTCTAAAGGCTGATAATGAATTCTTTAGCTCATGCCAAGTTCATTAAATGGCCAGTTAAATTTCTAATTCATTAAATTTGAGGAAAACAAGGCAGCTAGAGAGAAATAAGGTTCTAAAGGAAAATAAAGATGGAGATAAATGCATGAGATACCAATCATCTAAAGGTTCTCTAAATGCTGAGGTTATAGAAACTTAGGGCTGTCTGCAGAGGTGTGTCCTAAAGACCAGATGTTCGACTCTTAAGTGCATATTCAGTGACTGACATTGAAGCTTTTTAAAAATTATGTGCTGGTTCTGCCAGTGATTAGTAGGATTACTTCAAAGGACACCAGTGAAACTGATTTGGACTGATCCCATCTGCTTAGTCTTACAGTTCATGCTAGCACTGACAATGATTCAGCTGCTCAGCTGACTCCGTTGGGTGCTGACCTACAGTAAAGGTTGTGTTTTTATGACCAAATTGGTTAGTTTAAACCTGGATCAGTTTCTTAACACCTACAGGATCAGACGTAATCTGTTATGGGAAACATTGATAGCTTAACCTGGCTATGAAAAAGCATCAAACTTTCTGAATTTACAAAAAAAACAGCACCCAAAACAACGAACAAAGAAAAACCACCAAACAAACATGGTTCACAGGCAAATAGCATACTAGACGTGTTGCCAGAAGACCAACCACATCACCACCAAGAGTCAGCCATCCTCAGGCAGTATGACTCATTTCTGCCATCAGCAATAATTCCATCAATCAGCACTGCACAAGAAATAACTTTCTGCCTTCACACAAGCCAATAGAAGTGGTAAGTTCAGATTTCAAGCAAGTTTTCTGTTAAGCCCAGAAAACTCAAAGTGCTGGTTGAGTTGGCAATAAATTGCTGAATATCAGACTTCCGTACTTAAATATGATGCAGAATGGTATAACCCCATTTATGAATGGCTAAGTTGTCATTTGAAAAGTGCATTCGTTTGTAGCTATTTAAAAACTGTGTGAGCTTTTTATGGCATTCATTGTCTTTAGACAAGTTTAGGGTTTGTTGGGGATTCTTTTTCAAGAAATTTGATGGTGTGTTTTTATATACAAGATAGTAACAGAGCCTATTGGCAGAAAATAAAAGTAGAATATTATGTTTGGCTTATCAGTTATTTCAAGTACAGTGAACATCACTTTTGGACTTGGCTTGCTGTAGAAGGCACTTTGGGTATGCCATGAACAGGCACAAAGCAGGGCTGGAGATGTGGTAGGTAACACTGAAATTACTCTGGTTTTCCAACAGGTCAAGAAAATGTTAGTATTTGTAAGGATCATGGTAAGCTTTGTTAGTCCAACAAGTGACTGAGGGTAGGAACTGTTTCAGCCTGGAACAGTGAGGCACCCAGTATGGTGTCACATTTCCTCAAAATGCTAAGCAGTAAAAAAGCTTTATGTATTGATGCCAGCATTCCAGGAGTGATAGTCTGCCAGTCAGAGTCCTGGACATTTCCCTGTTTCCTGGGAATATGCTTTGTTTCACCCATGCTATGCCTTCAGTGCCTGGAAAGGGTTGTTGGCTTTCAATTTTTTACCATTACATCAGCGTTTGTAAGCCCTAATTTATTAGAAATAATCTGCTAGGCAAAGTAAATACCACAGTTGTGCCTTTCCTGGTGGGAAGTTTCAGGTGAATGACTTGTTGATGGAGCAGTGGTGTGAGGAACCCTTATGCACCACACAGGAGCCTGGGTTTATCTTTTGTACCTCCTGTCACTCACCGTGATCCCTCATCAAATATGTGAGGTTGGCTGTTATACAAGGCCAGTTCTTAAAACATCACCTCCAGGAAAAGGAGTACTACTTGAAATTGATAGTGAAGTCCTCAGCTTTGTTGAAGTGCGACAACTCTAGGGAAATGGCTATTCTGAAACAGTTTTCAATGGGAAATGGCTATTCTGAAACAGTTTTCCTTAGGAAATCATCTTTACAGCATCACTAAAACTTTCAAAGAATCATACTCCTTGGAAAAAGAATACTCATTCCAAGTGGTAATGTACATTTTGGCACTCCACAGCTTTTTCCACTTGTCAGAATTTCACCTAATGGAACAGTAATAATAATCTCATGGTGTATGCATTAAGCAGCAGAGTAATGCATTGATACCGGGGCATTGCACAGCATTTCATTTCATGTTTATGAAGGAGAAAAGCATTTCCAAACATGGAAATAAGGAATCAAAAATCACATTTCAGTTAGCAGCACTGAGTTTGGAAGGATGGAGGACTGTGGGGAGGGCAGATATAAATGATGGGTGAGTGAAAAGAAAAAGAGTAAGTGGGGGACAAGGGTAAACGTTGATACATGACCAAGCGCTGTATGTATTCTCCATGGCATTCTTTTCAAGCAGGAGCTATTGGCAACAGTCATAAAAACCAGAGCCCAGTGCAGCAAGGTTTGTTCATTTTTCACTGCTTTAGGTAGTAGGTTCCAAGTCACTTACTCTTTCTGTAAGTTGCAACAGATGTTTGTTTGGTTTCCAGCTGGTATAATCAGGATCTGTCATAACGGGCAATAGGAGCAGCCCAGGGCAACAGGGCTGTGTGGTGAGCAGAGCTGAGAAACGAGATTCTTTGACAATTTCCAAAGTCTGTATTAAATATAAACTATTTTTCTTGCTGTGAACATACATAGGATGGTGCAATGGATGCCCATGCAGCTTCACATCTCTTCAAAAACTTACTCAGAAGACTTTCTCCAAACTCATTTGCTGGAGCTGGACAAAATCAGGATGATATTTGGACCTACTGCTATAGGTCCAAGTGGTACTATTTATTTAGTAGAACCACCCACTTCTATCTGCTTACATCTATGTGCAATTGCACAGATGCTGTTTTCCTCAGGGTTTGCCAAAAATGCACCCAGCCCAGTACATGGAAGGGAATTAAATTGCCATACCATGATTTGGTTTAAGAGCTTCCTTGCTCATTCTCTGGATCACAGCCAGAGCACTGGAAATACATGACAGAAGGACACACTGTGGCTAAAACAACAGCTTTTTAAAACCTTGAACAGCAAAGTTACTTGAAGATGACTGCTTACTAAAACAATTTGCAGTAGGACTTTAACGCACTTGCACAGTCCTGCAGGACAAAATTAAACTTTCTGATCTATGTAGATGCAATGGCCCATACTGTCCCCAAAATGTGTGCTATAAGGAGACAAAATTCTGAGAGCACAAGGCATTTCCCAGCTGCTTGTGAGAGTCCTCCTTCTTGGAGTAGCACTTCAGACATCTATCCCACAGCAATGGGGAGGCCAGTGCAGCACTGATAGCACAGACGTCGTGTCCCAAGCCAAAGTGCCAAAGCCCTTTGGCACAAGGGACTTGCAGCTATTTTTGTCAGTGCTTGCAGTAGGTAAAGCCTGACAGAAGGGCCATGCCTCCAGCTCAGTGAGCCCACAGGATCTCCCCACATGTGCCACCACAGCAGCTGCCCTGCTCGAGGGGCAGCTGAGGCAGCCCTAGTCTTCCCCAGCCTCCCCACATGCTGTCATTTGCATCACATTCCTGGGCGGCACTGCTATCTTCCCAAGTGTGAATTTGCACAGTACTGCACTAAGTTAAGAAAATCCTTTTCAAATCAGATTTTCTAAGTATGGGCACTTGGTTTATTCTGTGTAAAGAAAGCCAGGTGCTCCTGGCAGGGTTATACCATTGCTGTCAGCTAATGGAAGGGCAGTTGGAGCTGGTTATTATCAATACAATAATCAGAGCTGTCACTGCTTGAAAAACTGATCAAGTATGTGCAGCTGCTCATTTGGATAGCTTTCTCACTGAGGGAAGCTATCCACACCCATGATGAAAAGTCCTCCATGGAACAGACATGCCTTCTAAATTTAAACTCTCTGTTAGTGAGAAATTTCCACAGTCCTGTCCAACAAACCATGCCACAGGGCCCATAACCTTCCCCTGCCCTGCCCCGTTATTTGCAATATTGATGTTCACATTACAATATGTTTTAGAAGTTTTAGTAAATATTTAGGTAATTAGAAAGTGGGCACTGTCCTCCCTGGATGGGCAGTTGCTTCAGATTCCCTATTGTCTAATGGTAAAGCCCATTTCACAGTACACAGTACTATTTCCCAACTGAGAAATCTACAGTCCAATCCTCTGGCCATAAATGAACCTGCAAATGAAAATGGCCTTTCCTGTTCAGGCCAAGAGGATCCAGAATCAGAGGGCTGCAAAGAGTTTAGAGGATTTTATAGAACTATGAATAGTTTTCCATGGTTCAGGGTTTCAGTCCTTTGCTTTTTCCTCTGCAAAACCTTTTGCCCAAATTTCTGGTACACCACATCATCTGCATTTTTATTCCTTCACTGTGTACTACTTAAGGTTTTGGGGCAACTGAGAACTATTTCGAAAGACATCATGTGCCACTGTTGTTTCTTGTTTTGCACCTGAGGAATGTCTTCATTCTCCTATCACAAATGCCATCATGGCCACATATCAATGGATTATCAGAAATATTGCAGCAGGAGCTAATGAATTTAAAGGAGACTTGAAATAGCAAACATAGGAAAGCTGCTCCTAAATATCTACTGTGTTTCTAAAGCAGTAGCATCAGCGGTGTTCTGAAATTTGTTTGAGGGTTAACACCCTCCAAAGGGCAAGAGCAGTGCCACATTTTGCTTTTGTCTCATACCCACAAATGACTGGCATCCCATGTCTCATGCTCACTTCAGTCAGTAATACTTACTGAACGGTTACTTCAGAGCTTCCTAGTGAGATGCACAAGCACAAACGGTATAATAGACACTTTGAAAAAGAAAAACTCATTTATTTTTTGTAGTAATTACATAAAATCAGCCATTTTTCCCATAAGCTAATTGCCTTTTCCCTTGCCTGTGTTCTGTAGTCAGAAAGATAAGACTGCTGCAGAAGCAGCCGGGTAACATGAGAGTTCTTTGCTGCTTCAAGCAATTACCATGATGTAAGAAAAAATAGATCCTCTGAGAAAAGTAAAAAGGGACACAGCATTCTTGTCAAAAAGCCTCATTTGTTTTAATAAAAAGATTTGTTTGAACAAGGACTGCAGGAGCTAAGCCGGAATAGGACAACTTGTCTTGTCAGAGGTCACTGCAACTTACTTTTACTTCGTTCATTTATGTCAGTAAGAGCACTTAGAATCATCGGGTGAAAAAAGAAAGAAACATCCACTTCTAATACTGCCTCAGATATGGCTTTTAGTGACATATATCACAAATGTTCTTTTGTTGGGACACAGGAACAAAATCTGTCCTCTTCCAAGCTTCTGCAGAGACAGTCCTGTGACTGACATCTTGACACAATGGAAGAAACATCAAAACAGAGGAAGATAAGACTTAGGAACTTACACAGATAGATTGGGATAATTCTTTTTCCTCTGGTTCCTATAAGCAATACCTCAAAGGAGAGAGGGGAGAAGAGCAGAAGGGTGGCTGTCACAGTCATGACTGCTGCAACCGAGGGCTCTGTGCACAAGGGCTGCTCATCTGGCATTTGGCTCAAGCAGTGTCATAGTATATCACCAGGTCTTTGCAAGAGGCAGAGCTCTCCGGCTGTGCAATTTTGTTTGATTTTGAGAAACATTTCTGACTCTATGCCTGCATATAATCATCAGAGAGGTTGTTTCCAACACTAAGACGTCCTTTTGGTCAGCCCCAATGACACAACGTTGTCACTCGGATGTAAGACCATCTTCGGCCCTTATCTCTGAGAACAGAGGTGTCAAAAACATACCACTTGTTCTTACAGAGAGAGTAATTAACTGAAGAATACTGCTGTGGACATGGCACCGTGTCCTCCTCAAAGCTAAATGCTTCAGGTCTTGCCATTTTTCTCCTGTGGTTAAATGCAAAATCAATATTGATTTTGATTGTTTGAGGTTCCTTAATCAGCAAGTGGGTTTGATGTTTGCATTCACGGGTTATGGGAAGCAACAGAAAAATCCCAGCCTGCCTGGAGGTAGAAGTGCGCTAAAAGGTGTGTGCTGCAGAATCAACAGTTCTCTAACAAGCCAGACCCACAGTGAGGCTGTTCAGCTGATTAGAGGCTGAGCACGGGTCTCAAAATAAAAGCCCATAAATACAAGCCAGCCTTGGCAGCAGTTCATGACAGTGAGGAAAGGAAAATCCAGCAGCTACTGCACTACCAGGTTCCACTTTCTTTGGTCAGGTAAAACTGCCTAGATGGTGGAAAATGGGAACAGTCTTTGGAGTGGTCCCAGACCTGGTCTCTGAATGAAGGAGCATTTTGGGACAGACACCTGGTCCTTCTGGACTGACAAGTGGCAATGTTGAAAGTCTCAGCTGACAGACAGCTGTCAGTATCAGGACTCAAGGCAGATGATAGGTAAGTGACATGAATTTATTGCACTCACAGAAAACTGGAAACTGACCTTGAACTCTGCAGCAGCCTCTTTTGGGAGGAACAAAGTGCTGAGTTTGGTGCACAAGTGACTAAGGTGAATGACACAATTGTGCCTGCTGGTGAACTGGAATATTTTGTCTGTTGCAGGAGTCTTTGTCCAACTCTGGTTTCTTCACCAAGTTATCTCATCTTGCCATGTGTTCTGAGGAATAATAACGGTGAAGAACAGTTGTAGTGTCCAGCTCCATTCCCTCTGCTCCTGACCCCTGTGTCAGGTTGCCACCTATGGTACATTGACCCTGGCTGGACACCAGTTCCCTACCAAGGCCGCTCTATCCCTCCCCTCTTCAGCTGGGCTGTGGAGAGAAAATATAACAAAAAACTCGTGAATCAAGAGAGGGTCAAGGAAGGATCATCAGCAATTACCATCACAGGCAAAACAGGCTCAATTCGGGGAAATTAATTTAGCTAAGATTTTTCCCAGGCTTCACTCCCAAATTCTCCATCTCCTCCCCTGCAGTGGCCTAGCGGGACAGGGAACAGTTAATCACACATCTCTGCTGGTCCCTCCTCCTCAGGGAGATGAATTCTCACAGTCTTCTGCTCCAGTGTGTGGTCCCTCCCATGAAAGACAGTACTCCATGTACTTCACCAACATGGGTCCTTCTCAAAAGGCTGCAATTCTTCACAAACTGCTCCTGATTGGATCCATTCCACAGGGTGCAGTCCTTCAGGAGCAGACTTGCTCCAACATGGTCCCTCATGGGGCCACAGGTCCTGACAAGACCCGGCTTGTGCATGGGCTTTCCATGGGGCCACAGCATCCTCCAGGCCAACCACCTGCTCTGGCGTGGGTTCTTCCACAAGTTGCAGGTGGATACCTGCTCCACAGTGACCTCCCCAGGAGGGATGGCCTGCCTCATAATAGCCATCACCAGAGGCAGCAGGGGAATCTCTGCTCTGGCACCTGCAGCACCTCATTCCTCTCCTTTTTCACTGACGTTGTTGTCTGCAGAGATCTTCCACTCAAATATTTTCACTCCTCTCTCCCAGCTGCCATTGCACGGTGGGGAGAGGAATTATTCACAGAGTTGCTACCACCTGTTCCTGGTGGACTCAGCTTTGGCCAGCAGCAGGTGCATCTGAGAGCCAGCTGGAGCTGGCGCTGTCTACTGAGAGCAGCTTTGGGCATCACCCCAAAGAGGCCATCCCTGCAGTCCTCCTGCTATCAAAACCTTGCTGCACAAACCCAACAGACTGCTATACCCCTGTTGTAAACTCTCCTTTATACCTGAGAGCTTATTTGAAAAATATGGTGCACAGACATTGTCCTCTTTTGGACAAGGTGAACTGGTGAGTGTTAAGCTTCATTTTCTTCAAAACACTGCGCAGGTGGTTTAAGATGTCTGCTACCCACATTCATATTAACAGCTGACCTACCTACCTCTAAGGGTAGAATGGTGACTTCAGCTGGTGCAGAACCTCGAGGGTTCAGAGGTGCTCTGGCATACTTCAAGTGGTGGTGTGAGTTGCCATGTAAGTCTCTGGTGTGCTGCTGCCCTTGGTTCTCTGCATGTGTCTCTGGATGAAGGCACCAGGAACTAGAGAGAAGCACACTGATGTGTTGGTATTTAGGTTTCTCATTACAAGAGAATAACAGAAACACATGAATCAAGACAAAAATAATAAAACTCTACATACTTTTTTCTCCCCCTTGACTTTGCTTTCTTGCCATTGCAGAACAGTCTGCAGCATCAGGGAGAATTATCTCAGGTCAACCCCATTGGCTGGGGCTTGTCTGCCTTACAGTGGTCTAAAGTAATGAAAAATGTAAATTAAGCAAAACCCCAGTGTAACATTGCTTATCCATGAGATCCCAAACACTCGATAAACTTCTGCTACAAACCAGCTTACAGTGGTTGGCTCAGCTGAGCCGAGTGAGGCTGACACTCCTGCCATGTGCCCATCTGCACTGAGATGCCCTCTTGCTGTGGGCTGTGCCTTCCGGCAGAGCAGTCAGAGATCAGCACCCGCTATGATCAGCTCTGTGATGACGCTCATGGAGCCCTCAGCTCAAAGGAGAGGCTAAAAATGCAGCAAAAACCGGCTTCCCTTTCAAAGGGTAAAACAGAGTTGCTCGTTTGACACAGTGCCATATGTGCCATAATACTGTCTGCTCTAATCTTTTGCTTCAGCTAAAACTGAAAATCCTAACTGGCAGTGCCAATGGCTTTCTGCTGGCAGCCCTACCTCCTGTTGCACTGTCTCCTCACTTCTAGCTGTGAGCCTCGACCTCGGGCATTTTAGCACCAGCTCCTCCCAGAGCCTGTGACCTACCCATTTCCCACCAGACGCGCTGAAAAGAAACATTTTACTGCCGTTAGATATTTGCCACCTCAGAAACACAAAAGCATGTCCTTTGAGACTGTCCCAAATCTCTGAGGATGAAACCAAAGAAGTAACTGGAGACTGTGCTTTTTGCCTCCCTCCCCCACAGCAAGAGAGTAACAAGGTCTAATAAATATGCGCATGACTGAGAAAAAAGTTACACATTTTGTACTACATTTGGCTCTCAGAAATAAGCCCTAGTTAGCACAAAAATTTGGATGAGGCAGGAGAAAAATGCATGATTCAGACTATGATACTCTCCTTTTCCAAGAAGTCTGGCTGAATTCTTGATCAACTTTCTCTTGTCTCCTCTTAGATCTGGCAAGCAGCTGACCTGGCAAGCACTGGTGAAACCAGTGTTGGTTTTTGACATCTTTAGCCTCTATTGTATCCCTATAGATAAATTCAAAAAGCTATTGTGTGCAACCACCTGTATTTTGTCCAGGTGGAATAAAGGCAGTTCTGAGCTAGACAGGAAATACTGTTTTGAAACATGCTGTGTAAGAAGAGTGTACATGACACAAAACATTACATGAATAAGCATGCCCAGTTCTTAGGTCATGCTACAGCCTGATATTGTTTTTCAAAGCCTTCACTGGCTCTAAGCTGCTTGTGAGAGAGGCTACATGAGATGTTATTAAGTAGTAAGAGAGCACAACTAGCCTTCCAGCCTTATCTCAGATCTTCCTGCAGTGCTTTGCTCTCACATCCCACTCCATCTTTCTTGTCCCAGAGCTCATCCTAGCAGTGTAGGACATGCAGGACCAAATTGCATGAGCAGCTCAAAGCTTAAGGAGTGAGCCTCACCCAGAGCACCTCATATCCACAGTAATCCCAGGGGCCTCATGGACCTCTAATATTGCCATTCCCCTTGAGAATGAGAGCTCTAGTCTCTCTCCACCTGGGAATGGCAGAGCAGATGGGTTTTTCCCACTCTGAGCCTCTACATTTGCTTTGTCTGGAAATGCTCCTCCATGAGGATATGCCAGTTTCAGTTTTTACACCATGTGTAAAAGTTCCCTACAAACACCAGGAAAAGAAACTTCCCCACCCCTTGGCCCTGAGAATATACATTTTGTGCAACAGCAAAGCTCACACACGTGCTTTTACAAGTTGTCACTAAGGATAAGAAATCAGCTCTGTAGACACATGAAGTATTTTGAGAGCAGATGCAAAAGCTGCCTATGCAATCTACAGGGCATTGTTGCAATTCTTGATGAAGTCATTTACATTGAGGATATTCTGCTCAGCTACAAAGGGAATAGCTGTTCTGTGTTTCATGCAGCTCTGCTCTCTTGGCTGCTTCCTGCACACCAAAAATGGTGGCAGTGGGACCACTGGATGCAATTGCTCCATCAGTCTACACACCACCAATTTTCCCCTCCCTTCACTCCATGTGTCTGCACACCTTGGACTGTTAGAAGGTGCCAGGTACATTTATTACAGAGATAAGGGATCTGTGCTCCCTGCAATAAAGACAAAATAAAGATCGCATTCTGTAAAATCATAACAACAGCAAGGTATGCTGCAAATATGGGGCATGAATATTGTCACATGTGCATTTAATTTACCTATAAACCCCATTTTTTTTGTGCCAGTCTGTAGCATTAAAATTTTCAAGATATCTGTGCAGCAATTGGTTTCTCCCCCACTCCTCATACACTGGTAAAACAAATTCAATCTTCCTCTCAAGCTGCATTGAACTAAATGTGATTCAGAAGGCTTGAACAAGAGCACCAGAACAGGAGCATTTTTAAAGCTTTGCTGTAGTCTTAATGGGAGTTCTGAGCTTGGGTCAGCAGCATCAGAAGAGACCACTCTCTCGAGTGTCCTCACAGGTCTGACCTTGTGGCCAAAGCTCTGTCTAGTCTGCTACCGCTGTCACCTTAGGCTCTTTATGCCTTGTCTCCATGCTCTCATAGGTCCTTACTTTTTTCTTCCGTGTGCTGTTCATGATGATTTTCCACGTGCTCTCTTCTGCACTTTTTTAGCCTTTTGTTGTTGCAGAACCTTGTGGTGTGTGTCCCTTTTTCCTGTTCCTCTGTGCATGACCACAAAATGACAGTGCAAAGCACATACTCTATAGTTTCAACCTTTGACACAGGAAAAAAGAAAAAAGAAAACGGAAAAAGGAAAAAGAAAAAAGAAAAAGAGAAAAAGAAAAGAAAAAGAAAAAGAAAAAGAGAAAAAGAAAAGAAAAAGAAAAAGAAAAAGAGAAAAAGAAAAGAAAAAGAAAAAGAAAAAGAGAAAAAGAAAAGAAAAAGAAAAAAAAGAAAAAGAAAGGGAGAGAGAGGGAAGGTTTGTGAGTGAGAATATGAACAACACATCTGCAACTATAATAACAGGTACACTTTCCCATAAGTGTGATAAGCTACCAGCAATTACCTACTCTAGGTTTTGATAATTAGATCCTCTAGAAGAGATATCCCATGACTCTTGCTCATATAATGAAGGTTTTTCATTACAGCAATGAAGCACTTGGCAAAAGATGCTCTGCAGAGATATGGAAGAGAAATATTTCAGCTACTAGTACACTTCAATCTCAGGTTAAACATGTCCTGACCTCTGATGCTAGACTTATTTCCACTGATTCTTATCTCCTTTAATTAGGCTTCTCTTGGGTCCCATCTGCTGTAAGGGAGCTTCTTCAGGCTGGCAGGTCTTAGGAAGTGGTGCATATTGGGGTGGAAATTCAAGGGTGCCTTTATTACCAGACTAAATCTATGAGTTTTTCTTGACTGCTTAAGAAGTGGTTATACACTTGAGGAAAGATGTAAGGAAGTTTTAATGTTAAGAGTTCCCAAGAACATGACAGAGCACAGAGACTGTCAAAGCAATAACACTATAGATAGTGCTTTTGTCCTTGAACTTCTAGCATTTTGTGCAGAATATGGTGATTTGCTCAGCCCCTGCAGACCTCTTCTGCCGGCAATAGTGATGGGAATATGCCTGTTAGAAAACAAACTCCTAAGTACACAGTAAATCCTTTTCCTGTATTTTCTGTTTGTGGTTTTAATTCTCTAGGTAAGAGTTTTACTAGGGATGAGGAAACAGCACTCCAACAGCATATCTCATAAGAACAAATAAATGAAGCACAATGTGGTGACATCACAGGACAGCTGTGAACTCAGCTGTGAGGCTGGGGGTTGTGTGGAGACTGATGACAGCTAACAGAAAGCAGGGACTGAATGCAGCCTGCAGCTACCAACAACAAAAATTTCCAACATTCACAATACAAACATACATATGTGGATTCAAACAAAAGGTAGTAACAATGCACAAATGCCATCAGGGATAGTCAGGCTTCTCTAATTTCTTTTCTGTAGTTCATATATGGGTGAACTTTTTAAAAATAGTTTTGTCAATATGAACCAAGATTGAACAGTTTGGTAAAAGGTATACATTCATTGCCCAGCAGCTGATGAGACACACGATGTACCACCTGCCTGTATTTGGTACTCTTCCATTTGGGCTCTCTGTCTTTCATGAGATATTCACCCTCTGTATCTAAGATGTAGATCAAAATTAATCTGTCCATGTCCAATATGCATATGCAAGCAAGCGACTACTACCAACAGGAACTTGGCTGCTGCAATTTTGGAAAAATTACTGGAGCACTCATTCATTTCTTTTCCATGACTCATAGCAGTAAATGCAGTAAGAAAGAGATGTGCATGATCCACATACCCTCTGAGCTCTCTGTGCTCCCATAAAAAAGCAAATCCTAATTACAGACACTTCTGAAAGAGTTGCACACCTATTGTAATGTTTTTGCAAGAGTATGCTGACAGAAAAGTCTTTAATAATGTCAAAAGAGGAGCCAGAGGGTCAGAAAAATAAGTGCTTCCCAAGAATGTGAATAGTGTAGTTTTGGTGTGGTTTGCTCCTCTCTTTCCTTAGTTGCTGTTAGTTTTCTTTATGCTTTCAATACCAGACTACATACCTCTGTTAACAAATAAAACGAAGATTGTTATCAATCTTACCAAATTAAGTATACCACTGCCACGTGCTAGCATAAATACTGTAATGTTGGCTTTAAATTGAGAGCAGATTGAGAAGGGACAGTTATTTTTGAAGTGAAACTTGGAGGCTGTTTCTTGTTGACATTTTTGGGGACGGTGGAGGAAGAAGTGAAGGACAAAGACTGAGAGGAACAGAGTCAGGTCAGGTCATTCTGACCTTTTCTGTGTTTTTCCACTTAGAACCAAACCCAAATTACAAGAGCATAATGTCCCTAGCTAATAATGGGGTTGGTACATTTCTGAAGTCTGTGCTCAAGTATAAATTTTTCTTAACTCTTCAAGCCAACTAAACTTTGAAACAGTGTCAGAAGAGTAGGCTGCAGTCCTGACTTACAAGCATGCACAGTGCATGCATTCCCTCAAGGACAGACAGTGACGTATGGGACAGAGAATTGTATAACAGCAATCTTCAGACTACATCTGCGATGTCATGTTTGTTAAATAATTAATATACTTACAATTAATCTCAAGAGAGAACACGGGCTTTAGGATATCTACAGATTTCTTCATGTAGTACCCTGGACTATTTTTTTTGCATTAGAATTATGCCTAGAGGCTCCAGCCTCAGTCTGATGACCCCATTTTCAGGAGGCTCTGAAGCGTCAGAATAGTCACTGTAAGTTCTCCAGGGAAATCTGAATTAACAAAACAAGAGATAAAACATCATTATCAGGACTCAGACCAAAAATACAAAGCATCTCCCTTTTTCATCCCCCCCAAAAAATTTAGTGTCTTCAAGTTGTGGCCTAATTTCATGTGAAGGAGGTAACAGGCCAAACTGGGAAGTATTTCTGCAGAAATAGTTTGTGATTTGCTTTCATCAGTCCTTAAAACACGTCATATATAAAGGCTTTATCCTTCATTTCCATTCTACTACAGAATGTAACCAATGCCCATACTGAACAAGAATTGCTGGATGAATAACTTTAACATCCCCATAGTTTTTCTCTAGGCGATAGTTGTGCCAGTTCAAGATTTGAACTGGCATTAATCTAGTTCTCTTTTTCCATAAGATGCCTTACAGTAATGAAACAAATACAAGCCAAGGGGCTTAGTACATTGTAGGTGGCATCTGATGTAATTAAATGCTAGTTTAAAGGAAAACCACAATGGTTTCTCTGTCATTTCTCGTGGAAATAGCTCTTGGGAACCTTCTCAAAGAAAAAAATACTCCTTAGAAGAAAGCTACTAAAAAAAGTAGGAGCTAGATGAAGGAATGTCCATTCCAATGTGCTTTCGCATCTTAAAATCGCCTTCCCTCTTCAAAAGTGTATCATCTACTCATGTCTGGTAGACCCAAAGTACAAAATCCATCATTCCACTTATAATTTCCTTTTGTTTTACTTCCTTATTTTACTACACAATGATGTTAGGATAACCTCATAGTAAACCAACCAAATCTACTTTTTCCTTCTTCCCTGTCCCCTCACTACATCAAGAGATCCAGTGTGTCACATTTCTCTTGGTCAGAGGCACCAAAGCATTTCTGCCCTTCTAAACCCCTTAGCTAACAGAAAAAGTGATTTTTGCCTAGCTGAGGTGGAGCCATTCATGCAGAAATGCTATCAGTAACAAGCTTATTCTAGAAGGAGACTGAAGGAGGAAAATTGTGACATTTCATGAGCCAAGTCCTAAGGCTGAAGAAAGGCTCAACAGTCATATGTAGCTTTTACTCAAATAATGATGTGTACAGAAAGGCAGAAAAACATTCACTTAGTACAGGTTTTATTTGTTTTGTACCTTAAGTCAGCTGTTCTGTTGACTGGCAAGTTATTTACGGGCTGGAGCAAGCCTGCCTAATCCTGAACCCCTCAGTCAGCAAAAAAATGCTACTGCAAACAAGAAATTTAATTACTGCCATGTATGCAAAGAGATAGTTTCCATGCATGTAAAAAATGCTAGATGAAACACACTGAGTAGATTACTGAAACACAAGCTTCTCCATATTTTCAAATATGTGTCTGACAATACACAAATGCATACAGAAATGTACTCATTTCAGACTTGTCAGGAAAATTTCTGGCTGCTTATCAAGAGAGAAAAGGTCATAAAGGTCACTGCAACTGTTCCAAAGCAGTATTATTAGGTAATTCACAAATATTGCATTCTCAATTATAACAGTTTTCTTTCAAATTCATAAGATCAAAAAAAGGGAAAAAACAGAAACAAGCAAACAACCCTAAACCAAACAAAAAGAAAAAAGCCAGACCAAACAACTTCTTCTCTAACTTTATTAGACAAAATTCAGAAACTATAGAAAAATTCGGCTATTACCAACATCAAGAGAACTGTTATAAATATAGAGATATATTAAATTACTAGATTTATTACATTATGTGCAGAAATTGACCCTGTGACTTCTGGTGAAGAAAGAATCTGTGAGGAATCACCTCTCTGGGTGTCTGGTTCCTATGTTGCAGTAAAATATTAAAAAGCATATGGGTCAGAGAACCCAAGCAATAATAGAGTTATTTATCTTGATGGAAAAAAATATCAATATTCTGAGCTAAGATCATGCACACCAGTGATGGAACAGTGACATTGTCCCACCAAATTATCTTTTCTTACTGTGAAATCCCAGCAAAACTGTTAAAAATTGAACACTTAATTTTAGCATGGAAGATTAAAATGGGGAAATTAAATATGTTTCACCCCAACAGCCATTCACTCTTGCTATGCCACATTTATTGCTTCCAAGAAATGAGATCTAATTTTTGACAATAAATTTTTTTAATTGCCCTGAGCACAGGTTTTTGATAGTGAAGGCAGCAGATCCTTTTATTCTCCATTCACAGAACTTAACCAAGAAAATCTTATACAACAGAATTAAATCTCTTTCCCCTTTTGCTAAACAAATACGGCACAAGTAACAACTAGCAGAAGCTGATGATTTAATGAAACATTAAGGAGGTGACAGGAAGCAGGTTTACTCTAAACAGCCCGAAGCTACAGAGCAAGCTCAGCAGGTAGCAAAAATTACCTTTTCTTCTATAAACAGTTACTGAAAAATAAGATATGTCACAGCATGGAATATGCACTGGAAATATTTTCCCATGTGGCCATTGCTCCGAATTAGAGAGAAATTCTACAGACAGAAAATTGGGTAAGGCTTTAATGGAAGTGTGAATGCAGATTTAAAAAGCATCTGACTTAAAGCAGCAGCTTGTCTTTGGATGGACCACAGGGGTTTTTTGCCTCCTTTGCACCTCTTGATGAAACAATATGGCCTAGTGTAAGGCAGGAAGCTTGGAACCAAAGAGGGGAACTTTGCATCTCAACGTGAATATGTTTAGTCCCCTCACAGCTTATGGTATCTTCTTCATGCTGTTCAAGAAAGCCAAAGTTAATAACCCATACAGAATGAGGAAGATAAATTTAAAGAAAAAGGCTTAAAATACACTTTGCAGTTTTGAAAAAGAACATCCTAGAAGCTTGTAAAAGAAATTAAAATGTCATTCTTTGAAGAATTATATTTTTATATTATACGTTTGAAAGCATTACTGTGTTCTGTGGTGTAGAGCAAGAACACAAAATGTGGACTGGGTGTTAGTCACACTGTCCTCTTTTTGCCTGAAGCTACCATCAAGGGGCTGCCTGGACCATCATTATATATGCCTTTACAAAAGCATGCACATTTCAAACATTCCACTAGAGACTGAGACACCAGCAGGGCCACAGGAAGGCTCTTGCCAAGCAACAGCTGGAGAAGATATGCCAGAAACAATGAATAACATGCTGGGAGAGCTACAGGAGCAGCAAATCACTGCACAGAAAGAGCCTGTTGGTTTGCACGGGAAAACAGTAACAACAGCAGGAGAAAAGCAATAGAATGAGATGTCTGCAAAAGCAAATCCCTTTACTTTCAGTTATTTTTTTTTTTTAATATAGATCACTCTCTTCCTGGCTTCTGACCATCTCTGCTACTCAAATACCCAGTCCTAAATCATTCTGAGGAAGTAAACCTCACAGAACTGCAGTTTGTTGGCCTGAGGCACCAGTTTGATAAAAGCTACAAAATGTATTGTTATACTGTTTAGAATTATACAATCACAAGCCCCAGGGGTTTTTGCTTTAGAGGTTTCCTGTTGGCAGTAAATCTCAAAATACTAAATAGCAACAGTGCTGTGCTGACATAGGAATTGAAAAAATTTGGGGATGCTTCTCTAAGGCCTTTGACTTACTGACCTCAACATACTTGTGTCTTACAAATACAAACCTGTAAGACACCACTCTAGTTTTCCTGGATTGTCAAACAAGCCACAAATTTCCAATTAACCTGCTGACCTAGCACTTGCAGATAGGTCTGAATTGCTGATCAGATAGAGGCTTTGTACAATACAGCAAAGACTTACCCTGTGGAACCACATATAATGTTAGTGCTAACACTGTACTCATTCCTTGTAGAGAAAAATCAAAACTTTGGGAAGCACTGTGCATTAGGAAGGCCTGTTATCTGGCTATTGTATTTTAAACTGCACTTCCTGGTTAATTTTTGTGGTACTGCCACATGACAAGATTGTTTCCTGCCAACAAATGTGGAGTAAACACTATTCCATCCTAAAGATTTAGCCACCAAACAAAGAAAGTGACAATATACTGACTTAGCCTGGCAATGGTTTGCTCAATAGGTATAAAATCCTCCTCTTCCCTTGACTCTCCTGTAAAGCATGTTTTGGTAATTTAATGGTTAGCTGTTGCCAGGTGATGCAGAAATGCGATGTTTTCTCATGAGTATTTGTATAGAGCTTGGCAGATCCATCCCCTATACAGTGTAAAGAAGTAATTAAAAAGGGTAATGAGTCTATTTGACATATATGCGAAGTCAGGAGTTGCTTGTATTTATCCTCAATTATATATAAGCACAATGTGGTGTGTCCTGCTATGCAGGCCAGATAAGAAGTCTGAGGAAAAGCGCATCTCTATGTAACAGCACCTCAGCTTTGACATGATAGACAAACTTCCCAAAAAATCACAAAGGTTATAGAAATCTGGCAGAGGACTCTGTTACAAAGTTTTTCTGTATTGACCAGGGCTCAAGGTCTCAGAAGTTAAAGTCAACTCACTTAAGAAAATTAGAAGTCATTTTACCATTACTGGGCAGAACTTCAGACATTTTTGAAAATCAAGACACTATTTTTTAAAATTTAAATTATAGTACAGTGATGTGATTTTTTCAGCGTGCTTTGGGTTTTTTTCATGTATATCTTTAGATCAGTGCAGATGTACATACTGATGATGAGGAGTTTAACACTGAAATCCTAAAGATAGTGCTCAAAACCACAGTTTCTGAGTTCAATTTAAATGGATGCAGTTTAACACCTAGAAGACACTTGCAAATGGATCTGTGAAGATTACCAAGATATTGTGCAGAACAGCTGACTGGTGATACAGAGTGCTATAGACTGCTGGGGTAGTTTATCCTTGAGAAAAATTATGGCGTTCACATGCTGTCTAGACAGACATTATCTAACTGTATTTGCAGCAGACTCTCCCTTTACTTTCAGTTATCCTCCTGTCCCCCACAGAAGCACCTCTGTCCCCTGCCCTGCTGCAGGCTGTGGTGACAGACACACTTCCTGGCAAAACCAAAGCCAGCAGATCCTGCCTCCCTGTCCTCTGGCCTCTTCCCCCTGTCGTGTTCTCCCCCAGTTTCGGTGGTTGTGCAGTTTGTGAGACTGTTTCTAAAGCCACAATTGACAAAAACAAGGAACTGACTAAGGTAAAAATAACTCTTAAATAAGCAAGTATAAAGCAGTAGCTTTGCTCTGGATTCAGGTATCCATGAATCCATCACTTCTACAGTGAGAATGGCATATTCTTTACAGTCCTACCACTGCTTCCAGCCTGACGTGTATAAACTGCTGATGACCTTAGCTTATATTATGAACTGAGTAGAATAGGGAGCAGATATATATGTTTGCACTGCATGCCCCTGCAGTGTTGAGGTCAATAGTCTCTGGGGAAGGCTTGAGGGAGGAAGAGAAATCAACCACTGGAGTTGAAGTTCCTTGTGATGGTGAGTCAGCACTCTTGGGCTTCAAGTAGCAGTGAGCATCTGGTTCAATTTCTTACATATTTATTTTTCCTTTCCAGAAATAAGAGTATTTAAATGAAATTTCAAATTCTGGAGTGGAGATTTGTGGCAAGGGCTTGTGTAGAGAGCCAAGGAGACTTACTCAGTAAATTGAGTAGGAGTCTGTGGTTGGTTGTTTCTGCAAATGTTTTATTTCCTATCACTTCAGAATACTTCCAGCTTGGCACTGGGTGGCTTTTGCCAGACTTTTTCATCCCTTTAGAACATGAGATCAAATTTATCCTATGCCACTCAGTTGTGGTGATTTCTGTTCCAGTTTCTATACATTCAATAATAATCAAGTAATTATTCTTCCTCACTCTCATGACTAATCAGGAATCTTTTTTTCTCATGATTAGTTTTCCATTACAGACTTCAGTCACTTATACATTTCTCAGGCATCTGAAGTTCCCATTACTGGACACCATAGGTAGGTCAACAGAATTCTGTTTTGGAGAAAACATTACATTGTTCCTTATTTCTGCCAAAGATGAGCACTTGAGAGAGAAAAAAAAGAAGAAAAAAAATCACCTTCCCCCCCCAGTTGTTACAATGTAACTTTCTCTTAAGCACCAGCAGGGTTCATTAAGCAGTATGTATGCCTTTTTATAAAACCTAATGGTTTTGATACATCTGAGCATACCTTCTTCACTTTCTGTGAAGATCTGTTAACTACTTTTGGCACACATAGAATACATAAAGAAGGAAAAAAAATCCCAAATATTATATCACACTTTTAACAAGAACTTAGAAGTTCAAATCTCTTACAAAAGCAGAATGTAATTTTTATATAAAACCAAGTGACACCACTAATGTATTTAAAGCTCCAGATATTATTCTTGGGAGTGCAGCTGAAAAACAAACTTTTCCTAATGCGCACTAAGCAATAACATCAGTTAATCATTCTGTGTAGTCATATAATTAAAAAGAAAGGCCTTCACTAGCTAATTTTGGTATATTTATGACATCAAGCTGGTTTTACATCTGTAAAACTCAATCTGCTTTGACAGTGTCTCCAGATTTCCCTCTGCTGGGATAATGCGATCATTGCTCACCAGAAATAAACCACTGAAATCCTTTTGTGATACTTTTGCGGGGAACAATCTTAGAAAACATATAAATGTAGGAAGGCAGAACAGCCTTCCTTAAGCATGTGCAGAGAACTACAAATATTCAGACTGATCAGGGATTACAGTCCTGTCTTTGCTAACAGCTTAGATGGCTTCAGTCACTTTAGTCTGCCAGGATGTACCTGGCTGTTTAGGAATTGAGAGCAGATGTAACAGATGAGGTGCTGAGATGAGACATCTCAATACTGCCACTTTTTTGAGAATTTTAACTTTATATTTTCATGCAGATGTAGCATTGGCTGTTGCCCAGTTAAACATTAAATCCTTGCTATCATGACCTTAGCATCCAGTCTTCCCTGTTTCCTGACCTCCCATGGGTAAACACTTGGTCTGAAGGCCCCTTATTCACATTCATGCCAGCAGAATTGGCATCAGCAGCTGTGGCTTTCATTCCCATTAAAGCAATTCACTACTGGTACAAGAAGGTAACATTATGCATCAAAAGACTGATTGATCTGAAAAAAAATTAACCGGCTAGGTCCTGTTCTGCTCACTGGGGTTAAAGAAAGTAGGGTAAAAAGACAGAGTGTATGTCTTTGAAATATGCATTTGTTTGCTGCTTTGGCACACAGGGTGGTTGGTGAATTCAGACTAGTGAGACTTCCAAACTTTTTTGGCTCAGCATGACTGTAGAGGGTCTCATGTTTGAGGATACACCTGTGTTGGAGAAGGAGTACTAACTACAGTTTATTAAGGGTAGTTTGAGAGTTGCCAGTGAGAAAAACAGTAAAAATTCTTTGTTCTGTCATGAGAGATTGAAATAACTATACTTTAGGCACAAGTCAAGAAGCTGCTGTGTGAAATATTAAATTGGGACCTCTATATATGTTTTACATAATATAATATCACATATTTTGTTATATAAATAGCATAATGTTACATAATGTTTTGCTTCCCTATAATTTGCAGTCTATTTCAGATACATTTTTTTACCCCTACTCTTGCATTTTCTGCAGAAAAACATGGAGATCCCGGACAATACCCTAATTCCAAAGAGATCAGCATTTTTAGCTTGACCTCACATAGGAACCAGCTAGAGGGTTCCTCTACAGCTCTAGGTCCCAGTGCACACTGTGGTCCTGCTCTGCTGAATGCAGACTGCATTTGCATTGCTTGGAGTCTATTTCAGTATTCATGCATATGAACAGTATTAAGTTCGTACAGCTAGATAGCAACTTGTTTCAGATATCACCATGTTACATAACATCTCTTTAGTTACTTGCTGCAATAATTTTCTTATGTCCTTTCAGATACTCTCGGACAAATAACAGAGTTCACTTGGCTACCATATGGTGTGTTTGACTCCAGGATATGGATCTACTCATTCTTCCTTTACTGCAGCCTGTTGCAGAGCTATGCTACCCCAAATAATGTATGTAGGAAATGTTATTTTCAGCTAACTCTTTCTGCTATCTCCCATACTACCACTTCTTCCCCTCCTTTAAGCGTGTATGAATTTTACAGGCTTAGATTAATTTTTTTATTTTCTAGGAATCTAATTTGTCTGAACTGCCAGGGAGATTTCATCTTTCACAAGACTAGGAGAGTGGAAACCAAGCCAAAGCTAGTTCAAGCAAAACTTCCACCACTGACTCACTATGTCATCCTGCCCAGCTGGTGGATTGGGTCTGTAGGGGGTGAACTTAACCTCCTCTACAGCAATCCTGATAAGGCTGTGCTTTGTATTTTTTGCTAGAAAGGCATTGACCTACCAGTCTTTTGGCTGCAGGGCTCCCACAGCATCAAGGCTGCCCTTCACTCAAGGATGTCCTTCAACAAGAACAGCTGAGACAATCTGACCCAGGAATAATCCATAAGCTATGACATCTGTTCAGCAATAAGAGATAAGAGAAATGGGTGGGCAACATTGATTCTTAAGGTGCTTGTCTTCTAGACCAACTGCTATGTGTTCTGAGGCCCTACTTGACTGGACATAGCCTCCTGATGATATGGAGAGAATAAATATTTTGTTCTCCTTTGCTTCTATGCACAGCTTTTGCTTTATCTTTATTAAACTGCCTTTATCTTGATCCACAAGGTTTTTGCATCTAATTTTCTCCCCCGCTGTTCTGCTGAGGAGGCAGAGTGATAGAGCAGCTTAATGGGCACCTGGCATCCAGCCAAGGTCAACCCACCACAGCTGGTCTAAAGGCAATTTTATTCCTAGTGTCGAGGTTACGTTAGTTGTCCTGACTTACTCTCTCTTTTGCCATTCTTCTCTGGTCATTCGGGAGGTTTTACAGTTTAGCCATCTTATTCAGGAGGACTGAGTTTGCTGAAGGTATTCAATTCACATTGGTTACAGGGTTACCCAACATCATTGGTTACACAACATCAACACCTACCCACCCTAAACTCAGTTCATCGTAATCTCAGATAAAGGAACCCATCACACCTACAAAATCCTCAGAACTGGCACTAAGTAGTTTGCTCTGGAAATAACCAGGTTGTTTTATGCTGATTCACAATTCTGTGCTCAGACAGACTGAAAAATATATTCCCTGTTTCCCAAAAACACTTTCTCTACAGACAAAGGATCAGTATAGTTCAACAGAATTTCTTTCAAATTGTGTTGAAGTGTTTATACAAAGGAATCCATACCACAGCAGTAGGTAATTAATTTCTGTTTGTAAGGCCTAAACTCATTCAAGAGAGTATGAAGCTCTGTTCTCATTCTCACTAAGTGGATGTGCTTTGCCAAGAATGCAAGTGTTCCACATTTTTATCATCTTATAACATATACAGTGTGAGAAACAAAATACCTGGTCTGATTCTCTCCTGTGTCGTTTAAGTGTCATTACAGGTGTAAGGTGCACAGGATTTTTATTTATAGAAAACCTATTTTTCCCTTTTTAAAATGTGTGTACAAAGAACTACCTCTACGCTCTAATCGTTCATGTAAGACTGCCTGATTTCAAAACTATGGCTTATGAGAAGTTGTAGTAACAAATCACACTTTGTAAAGAATCCTTTTTCTCCTGATCAGACTGACGAGTTGGAAAAGAGCTATTTTTTTCCCATACAATGCTAAGAAATTTTCTCCTGTAGCGCAGCATCACCATTTGTGATCCCAAGAACTGCATCTAAAGAAAAAACATTTGGCCAGGGTTATAAAAATTCAGCATTGTGTTGTAATATTTTCTTTTTTCTGATTCATTATCTGAAAGAAAAAACCAAACCCAAATGGCAGTCTAATCCACTGGCATTGGAAAAGAAGTTTACTACATTAACTAAAAGTTATAACACACCATTGTAAATCACCTGTGCTTCACACAATGTCAGTACACCAGGGCTGCTGATGGAAAATTAGTATCCTGAGAGAGAAGTGAGGGGTTGGGGTTTGGGTTTTCTTGTCGGGTTTTTTTTGCAAATGTATCTGAAATATAAATTTTTTCCTGTCTGTAGGGCATACATCAGGTTCAGAATAAGGCTGGCCCTCCACATCACATGCAGCAGTTCATAGAAAATCAGTAGTGCTGCACAAGCACTCTTTGAAGATTTTAGATGGATACTTCTTAAGATAACAAAGCTGCTATCTGAGCAACAATGGTAATGGCAGGGGGCACAGAAAGAAGACACCACCATTTCAGCCAGAGATTTTCTTGCCACAAACAGATTCAGGAAAAAGGCATTTCTTACCTACTAGTTTCACTATTTAGTTACTTTAAAGCAGTTTTGGTTCAAGAGCTTCCTATTTGCTCTTCCCATTTTCTATTCCTTAAGCTTCCTTCTCTGCTTCCTTCTGTGCCTCTGTGAAACCACTAAAGAATTCAAGTATTAGAGTGGTTCCAAACTGGGCAATACCAGTTTTCAGAGGCTTCATGTCAAGTAAAGGAAAGGTGAAGAAGACGATAAAGGACTCAGTGAAAATATATGGAATCACAGAATATTCTGATTTGGGACTCAAAAGTCCAACTCCTGGCCCTGCAAAGAACACCCAAAGAGTCACACCATGTGCCTGCGAGCATTGCCCAAATGCCTCCTGAACTCTGTCAGGCTTGGTGCTGTGAGAACTTCCCTGGGGAGCCTATTTCTAGGTGAAGAACTTTTCCCTGATATCCAACCTAAACCTCCTTTGGTGCAGCTTCGTGCCAATTCCTCAAGCCCTGACACTGCTCACCACAGAGGAGAGATCAGTGTGTGCCTCTCCACCTACATCTGTGAGAATGCAGAAGACCACAATGCGGTCTCCCCTCAGTGTCCTCTTCTCCAAGCTGAGCAAACAAAGTGACCTCAGATGCTCCTTATATAGCTTCCTCTCGAGGCTCTTCACCATTAGGGTAACCCTCCCTTGGCCCTGGTAACTTAAGATCTTGTTTATATTGTGACACCTAAAACTGCCCCCAGCACTGGAGGTGAGGCTGCCTCAGAGCAGAGCAGAGCAGGACAATCCCTTCACTTGCCCAGCTGGCAATGCTGGGCCTGATGCACCCCAGGACAGGGTTGGCCCTCCTGGCTGCCAGGGCACTGCTGACTCAAATTCAATTTACCCTCAACAAGGACCCCCAGATCTCTTTCCACAGCACTGCTTGCCATCATGTCATTCCCCAGTCTGTCAGTTCATCCAGGGTTGCCTCATACCAGATGCAGAATCCAGCACCGGCCCTTGTTGAAGTTCACACAGCTGGTGATTGCTCAGCCCTCTGATTTGTCAAGGTCTCTCTGCCTTCCATCTGCAGACTTGCTTAGTATCCCTTCAAGTCCCACCTGTATTATATCTACAGCATTTATTGAGAATTATCTGAAGATAAGGAACACACAAGTGTTACCCAACAGGTGCTACTCTCTTACTTTTCATTAAGAAAGAACATTTGCAGATTTTAACAGACACCTGCTCCTGAATTATGTGACTAGTGAGGAGAAACACTGCGTGCTAAGAATAATGAAGCAGGACACAAATGAGCCAATTAAAATTGCTCTTTGTAACACATTGTGAGCTACAGAGCTTGAGAAGATGGTAGCAATCACACTGATTTATTCTTGGGAAGCCAAAAGCCACTAGTAAAAAGAAAAGTAAAGTGCAGTAAAAAACCCCATCTAAATAATTCAAAGTAAGATCAACCCACTTACATCTGCTGCAAAATTGTGGAGACTGAAGAGCTGAGAGTGACAAGGTGCAGGACACCGAGGCTTACATGTTGCAAAGTGGCCTTTGAGAGGAACAGTATGGTGATTGGGAATGCCTTGGTGCTCCAAGTACAGCAAATTTAATGTAAAATGCAGCTTTAATATGTACATAAACTCTAAGCACTGAAGTTGAGCACCTGCAGTTTCTTATACTCTATTCCAGCAATAACTTCATTTCCCTGCAGGTTATATCAATGGATCTGGAGAAGAAGTGCTTTTAAACCACTGCTGGCAGAAATTGTGCAACTAACCTGCTGCCAGATCAGTACATTTACCATTGCCCTGAAACAGAGAATTAGCTACCTTATGACTGATTCTGAAAGGATCTCTCTAGATAAGTAGTCTGACAGCCTACACAAGCACAAGTCATAAAACTTCCATGCATTAGGTTCTGCATTAAATTTACTAGATAGCTTAATACACTACTTTTTAAGAAGAACAGCACAGTCTCAGTGTTAACATTGCTGAAACTTCTGGAGACAGTGTCCTGGTTCTGGCCAGGATTAAGTTTTCGCAGTAGTGGGGAGGGGGGGTGGGCAGGGCTAGAACCTGAAGGTAATTCTGTACCACCTCACATGTTTGCCAGGGACGGAGGAAAGGGACTCTCCATCAGGGAAAAGGAGTCTGGTGCAGTTGAGAAAATGTGGTGGAGGGAGCCATCTGATATTGTCTATTTTCAGGGGAATAATTTTTAGGGTTTCCATATGAATAATTTCATTTCCTATACCCTCTGTCATTAGTATCGTTGCTGTCACTGTTCCTTTTCTTATATCATAGCAGTTTCCAGTAATTTGTTCTTATATCAACCTGTGATCTTTGCCTCTTGTGTTTTCAATTCTCTCCAGTCTGCTGCAGGTGGAGTGAGAGAGGAGGAAGGAGAATGGAAGAGTGGTCTGTGGTTTTGTGGGTCTCAATGAGTGGCATGGAGCTGGGGAGTACCATTTATAAACTATGACAGACAGACAGATACCTTGAAAATCTATGTAAATATGTGCGTCTTGAATTTTTTTTCAGGGAAAGTAAGCAATAGAGAAATTTAAGGATCAATCATTTTTATCTGACCAAATAAAGTCCTTAAGTAAAATTTCTTTTTAGAAGAAAGTAATTAATATGTTCTGTGATTAATTCTGTTGTTGTCCTGCACCATTCAACATAGAGTTGCTGCAACTGAGGGAAAAAAGGTATCCTGTTACTTACCTCCTTTATATATTTGTGCTAAGCAACCAAAGAAACTCTTTGGACAAGAATTCTCTCATTTTCTCTTTCCACTTTCCACAAATGCTACAGTAAAAAGAATCAGTAAGCAGACCAGGTTCCAATCTATTAAAACACAGTTTATCTGAAATGGCTCCATTGTGGCTGGCACAATCCATCTGGGTTTGCAGACTTGTCATCAAGATCAGCAGCTGACTGTTGACCTCAGAGTTTTTGAGAAGATGGAGCCTGAAGTTGCTGGAGTGAAATTTGCACACTGGCATCTAAAATACCTAGTGTTTCGCTGAACAGAAACACCTTGGGAGGCTGCCAAGACCAACCAAACAAAAAACCTAAGGAAGAAAAATAGTTGCATCACTTCTCTTGCCTTCTGCCTTCCACTATAATTTCTGGGCAATCTGTGTCATGCTCTATAGCTAAGCTACAATTTAGGGAATTACTTCACCATTAAAATGCTGAGTCATCTTTGCTAAGACAAGTCTATAACATAGTAGTGACATAATTTAGGTATAACTTGATTCAGCATTTTAATCCAGTTTTTTATGTGGTATGGCTAGAATAAATAAGGGATAGAGAGGCAGCCTTGTTCCTTACAGTATCGTATACTGTGAATTATGCATTAAACACTACTTGCAATACTATGCCGGGTGGGAAAGGACGTGTGTGGTTTAACCAATAACCCTGACTTCATTCTGTGCAGGAAAAAAGCTTGAGTCATCAGCAGAAGCTGAATACACAATGTGAGATGGTTATGCTTGTTTTACCAGTTACTGACACTACAGACCTACTAGTAATGGAGAGTTTCTCACAGATTTCTACCAAAATTGACAACATATTGATGGAGTATTTTGTCAGATCCATTTAGCAATTATTTGTGAAAACTGAGATAGTTAACAGACTTCCTGACAGTTTTAAATCTTAGTTACAGAGGGATAAAGGTTAATTAAATTCTGCTGCAAGACAAAATTAAATTTCCACCAAATACTCTTTCAAAACCAGCACAGGATGGAAGACTGCCAAAAACACCACATGCAGTTGGAACCCAAGAAAGAAGAAGGTCCTGCAGGTCGGCAGTGCAATAAAATAATATTTTTGATAGTATCTCAAAGGAGTAGGCCAGAGGATGCAAGGCTGTTCCTATTGTTTTTTCTGTAATAGCTGACAAACTACTAAAAAGTAAGAAGTCAATTAAGCCCTACTCAGTTCTTAGTTTCTCTGGAACACATCAAGACTCTAGCACGTCCTCAAGCTTACTCTGTCCTTCACAGAACAATTTAACATTTAAACCTGATTTTGGACAAAACAAAATAAAACCGAAACAAATAAACAAACAAACATACAATGACACTCCCACCCTTCCCCAAAAGAACCCAAATGAACAAACAAAAAAAATGCAAGTCAAACCAACTAAAAAAAATTCACAGAGCTTGGAAACAGGAACCATAATCCATGGCTTTTTACAATCAGGATTAGACAATCAGCTGTAATCCTTCTTGTGTTTTCTTACGGCAATAGAAAAATATTCCCCCTTGCTTAGTGGCAGCACCAGACAAGGTAGAAGAAGAATGGTTTGAATTCAGTTTGTTGTGGTTATTTTGATCTTCCAGGATCTACAGAAATGGATTTGGTCCTGTATCACTTGCTTCTTCGTGATAATTTTCACAAACACCCATTTCAATAAGAGCAAGCAGCCCCAACAACCCATACCATGTTGCAGGCAGGCTGGGCCGATGACCGTCTCTGGTCACAGAGCCCGCAGTTCCAGGTTCGTGGACCTTAGATCCCTGAATCAAGAGGCGCTGAGTTCTACGCAGTGACACAGCAGGAGGAGCTAGTCGCAGCCAGGAAGAGATGCAGGCTCTCGAGGTGGGATTGAAGAAGTTTATTGAAGGAGATAGGCAGGGGGAAAGATGGCGCTCAAGAGCCCCGAGGAGCTCTGTGCCCCCGGTTATAAGGGACGGGGTAAGGGGAGGAGTTTGTACTCCTAGACCAATGGGTTTACAGTTTGGGGAGATAGACATATACCTTAACCAATCACATTACAACAGAGGAGGAACAGACAACTTAACGAACCAATCAGGTAGTACTGGACAGTTAAAGGAAGACGAAGCTTCTAGAACAACTTCTATATATGGAAAGGAGGGGGGTGGAGTCACTTCATTGGGATCTGCCCCCGAGGCTTTACCATTTCAAACAGCAGGGGGTTTCCTGGGATATACCATGATTATTTGTCTTCCCAGGGTTCTGGCTGATCCTCTGCCCCTGAGGGAACATCCCGGGAGGGTAGCTCCACAAGAGCCACCTCCACAATACCAGATTCACTGCTTTTGTGCTGGCAGAATCGTCTTCCCCATTGATGCCTACAATGTACCTCCTGGTTTGGTGTGTATTTCAGGGTTTATAATTATGCTGCACTTCATGCATTTGCTGTCTGTGCTTATCAGAGGTGGTAAATAGGACTAGGAAGATTTTTTTTGACAATAAGGTTTGGGGCTGGGGAACAGTGAGGGGGATGTGAGGGTGGACCTCCCTCTCACCAAGGGTTTCAGCTGAGCTGACCCTGTGGTTTGCCATGAACCCCAAATGCTACGTTCAATAACCCTCCCAGGCCAGTCTTCCCAGTTCATTTCAACAGACCAGCTGAGCCATTGGGACTGGTGTGTTTCTTGAATGCATGTTCTACTATTAAAGAATTTAATCTTGAAAGCATAAAAGTGAAGGTCAGCTTTTTACTTACACAGCATTCCGATGAAGAAGGCTCTGGAATTTCATGCTAATTATGTATGTCTTATTTTAAATGCAATGTAGAGCTAAAGCATAGAACCATGAATTCTCCAAAAAGCTAAAACATTTGAGATCTCTGGTTCAAGTGAGCCCAATGGTAAGAGAATAAGGGTTTCTCTCCTCTTTTCCAAGTTTGCATGAAAGAATCACGATAATGAACCATTCACACTGAATAACTGTAAACTATTTCACTAGTAAAGGACATTAACACTCCTAAGAGCCCTTTTTTTTTAACTTTTATTTAGGAGCCTAAGCACAAGTTTATGGTGACTTTTCCAAGCTACCTGTGTAGAGAGTTGCCCACTTGCCCTTCCTCCAAAGTCTTTCCTGGAAGAAGTCACCTGGGTAAGACAAATCAGAATTGACTCTGTGACATTATGAAAAGGTGCCTAAAAGAAGAAAAATGTTCAGCTTATGTTCTGGTTATGAATGAACTCCAAGAGTCAGAGAGTTTTTTATTTCATGCAATCACTTTCAGAAATCTAATGCATATCTTCAAAAGCAGCATTGCACAATACTATTGTAAATCGTGTGTATTTAACAAGTGATAAAAAGAACAGAGAAGTTATAAGGACAAATTAAACTGGAATCATTTGAAAGGAAGTTCACAGCGCTTTTTAATCCTCTTGCTCGTTTAAAAATAATTCTCCCATTATCTTCAAAGGAAAAAGACCATGACATCTGAGGAGTTTATTAGCCCTACATAAAGTACCAAATAACTTTAATACCACACAATTGTTTAAGGCATAGAGCAAAACAATGGTATTAATTCCATTTTCAGAAGAAAATTTATATAATTTTGAGCTTGTATAAATAAGTAAACAGTGAAGTAAAAGAAGTGTACTAGCAATATGACTGCTTGTAGTTGCAGAAAATATGACTTACTTATTTGAAATTGTCCTGAGACAGAAATATTTTAGAAATACTGCTGTTAGTATTTGAAAAACACTGTGAAAATATACTAGTATGTCAGATAAACAAAACTATTGTATGCTGTAAATACTAAGGAAGTTTATAGGAAATACACCATGTATGGAGATTTTTCTCCTCACATTAATATAGGAGGCTCATTTCAACATCTTTGAACATCTGTAAGGTAAAGAGAGAATAATGATCCTTCCTCTGCTAGTTCTCCTGTGCAAATATTAAAAGCGTGTATTCAATATTAAATATTTTTGCTGGTTCTTTAGCATGTGAGCACCTCAAAATCTCAAGACGTACTATACAAGAGAAATAAAATAATTTGCACTTCTCTGAGAGATAAGTGAGAACGAGACATTCAGAAATATGTACTTGTGCTGAGAATCAAACCTCAGTCTCTTGAGTTCCAGGCTAATGTGTTAATTTCTGCACAGCAATTAAAACCAGTACCACATACCCAACAAATCTTCTTCTATCTAACATCAACATAAGGTCAAAAAAAAGTCATCAGTATTGTAAGAGAGTATTGCACTAAACATGCATATTTACTATGCTTGAAGTCTGAAGGCCTTTAGAGGAGAGACAGCAAAAATGGCTGAGATCCTTTTTAAAATTCCTACTGGAGTCCTCTGTAGTTTAAGAAATGAACACACATGACAATCTTCAACCAGCCTAAAGAATCTGCACAAATAATATTAACTAAAATTTATCTATTCTGATTTATTTTGAACATCAACTACATACTTAGTTTATATATTCCAATATTTATGCATCCTTATGTTGCACTGCCAGTCTATCTTTGCAGTTTGGCACCTTAACAGTAGAAATACATCAAGATGTCTTGGTTTAATTATTTAATATTAGCTACTGTTTGAAGATTCTCTTCAAGAGTATTACTCCATAAAAAAAAAGCCAGAGCTATAATTTTTAAGTACTGTTACTAGGAGGCTCATAGCATACTGTTTCATATTGTAAAACCATATGTCCCATGACAGAAGCACAAAGTCAGTAGTGTTATATATGCTAGAAATTTCTGGCACATAGCAAAAGCAGGTGTATTAGAAAGAATCAGAAACCCTTTCTCAGTTGAAACTAGGTCCCTGGATGGTATCTCTTGATTAACATTACAACATTTAAAATAGCCCCCACTATTTTTCCCCTGAATCTCAAAGATCATTCTGGAACAGCAAGAGTTGACACTACAGAAAGAAATCACACTTTCCTGCAATAAGCAGAAGTATCTGACTAGTTACAGATCTATTTTTCCAAAATCTGTGGGTGTATCGGCTTGGCATTTCCATGCTAAACAGGAGGGAAACTGCACTAAGGAGGACAGAAGAAGTTGCAAATGGATTAGAAGGAAGAGCAGAAAGAACTCCAGCTAGCTTCAAAACTTACTTCTTATGCTAGTTCACTTTCCATGATCCACTGCATCTCAGTGCTTAGAATCACCCTGTGTAACAACCTACTTGTCTGGCCTGTAAATGTGAATATCGAAACAGTCAACTAATCTAGGCTGAATTTCTTTTATCAAATGAACAGAAGATATGTTCTAACTCCTATCAGCCTTAAAAAAATTGCTGTACTCTGTCAGCAGAAGTAAACCATAAGGCTTAGCATATTAGCTTCTGTGAAGCAGCAAACATGGGAAAATACAGCTGGATAGTCTAAGACAGAAGGAAGCTGTGTTTTGCTTCCTTTTTTTCTGATGGAATATGAGAAATCAGAGTTTTCCACTGTGTTGATGGCAATAAATAGAATTACAATCATAAAACTGCCGATCAGACACACTTCCTCTTGGTCCCACTTTCTTGTCATTAATGATAAAGTGGGGAAGAAATGATAGTTGCACATACTGTAGTTATAATTAAGCCCAGTAATACAATGCCTACTCAGTGCCATAGATCTGACTTCGTTAGTGCCCACACAAATACTGCTTTGACTCATACCTAACCCATTTTCATACTGTGAAAAGTATTTCAAGTCAACAGTTGGTTTCTGATCAGCTGGTTTCTGGTGAGTTAGCTATGCATAAGGCCAGCTTCTGACTTATTTGTAGTAAGGCCATATGCATGGCAAGTAACCAAAGCGGTAATACTTAAACCATACCCTGTACATCCAGTTGAGAGTCCTAACATCGCTAAGTTGGGCATAGTAGGCATAAAGTTTAATGAAGCTTTTCTCCTTACCTAATGTTTATAATGATGTAGCTGCCTTAAAGGAATAGAAGCAGCTATGACTCGAGCTGGTGGGATGGATTCTGCCAGCAGCTGCTGAGGAGTCCAGTTCTTCCCTCAGTGAACCCCAGGTTATATCATCTAGGTGACATCCTGGCAAGGGTTATGGTTGTGTGGCTGGTGCTAGTTGTGGAATACTCAGATCCCCACCATAGATGGAGGAATTGCTAGACAAGGACAGTGACATCTCCTAGTATATTTGAAACTCTAAGGTGTTTTACAAAGGAGATCCAGGGAAACAAAACACATAGAATGACAAAGTGAACATGTTTGCTTGTTTAAAAAGAAATCAAATGAAATACCATATTATTGCACCTCATATGACAAGATTGAGCCATATCTGCTGATTCTGTCACCTCCTTTCTGAAATGCTGAAGAGAACTGGATTTTACCATTCTTCCCTGTTACTTACAGGAACCTTTAACCCTGCTTAAATCATATTAGGATATCATTAAACCGTAACATCTAGAAAGTAATTATATAATTGCTATGTACTGTACAGCAGCCAAAAATTGTATCTTCCTGGGCAGTAGAGAGATATATCTTCTGTTCCTGGTCATCTTGATCTCCAGTGGCAAGTGGATATCTCAAAGGCAAAAATAGTGAGAGTATAGTTGGGAGAATGAGTGTGGTGCAGCTGCATGTTAGAATATCTGAGTTACATAAGATTTTATGGTTGAAGTTTTTTGAGGACATGCATTTGAATTCATCTTCCTAGTCATGTTTTATACATCTCAATTTAATTTGTTTTCCCACTGTAGCTTCAGCCAAAACACAGAACAAGCGTATGGTAAGAATGTCCAAGAATATGTTCATCCATTTTTGGAGTATAACAAGATTAGGTGAAATAAATGCTTCTCTCAATCCCCTCACAGAACGGATCTGTCACATAACTCAGAGATTATTAAAATTTAATTTGAAATTTTTGTGGTTCTTAACATTCAATCCATACCTAACAAAGAGCTACACAACTGTTATACGGGCTAGATTCTCTGTACTTAGAATTTATAAGGTAATCCTAAATGAGATCATAGGAGACTTAAAACATTCTCTGCCTCTGATATAGATTTTTTTCAAATCTTCAGAGCTATAATAATGCCTTTTAATGGTAGTATATGCATTTGAGCTGACAGAACACAATAAAGAATATTGAGTAGAAAAAAATTAACTGTTGAAATTTGTCAAGCATCCTCCAGTATGTGATCACAGGATACTGCATGTTGGGCTCCTAACCCAGCTAGCAAACTTCACTTGAAGAAATGTACTACCTAAGCAGAATAACATAAGGGATAAATCACTGTTGGCCCATGAATCTTGGTTGTCACACTGACCACATCAGTTTGTGACCTTTTTCAGCAGCATGTTTTCTCCATGCTGTGCTAGTGAAGTAGGAAAAAATACTTTGAAATGTTTCAAAATATATGTTTTTATACAAAATATGCATCAAAATATATATCTCAATATATATATACCAAAATAGTATCTCAAAATATATACAAATTATGTAACAAATGTGTGACTTTTGATATCTATTTACTGTCTAAGGTCAAACGATGCAACAGGTGTAACAATATTTGCCTCACAGTAAAATTTGGATTTGCCTATTTTATCAAATAATTAGCACAACTACTGATTTTAACAGACTCAGAATTATCCCCTGAATATAACAGTTTTGTTATTTATTTGGACAACAAACAGGGTTTCTGAGTTTTCCTTTTCTTCCTTTGAAAAGTCTTTGTTGCTTTTAGTTAGTCAGAAAGCTTGAAAACAGACTGTGAAAGCCCCGCCCTGACCCACCATACGTACTTTGCAATACCTCAGTAGCCAGAATTTGTTTTCAGGTTGCTTCTAAATACTGCTTAATAGAATATCCAAATAAAGGAAAGCTGATCTAAGAGAGTGAAACATTTCAGAATTAGATGAACTAATTTGAGCTAACAGTTTTCCATCAGTTCATACAATATTTAGAAGGGTAGTATACTTGAAACAGCATGAATTAATGTTTTGTTGTTTCCTGAATTTCAGGTTACCATGAAGAGAACTGTAGAATTTTATTGAAGTCCTCCAACACACATAACTTTGAACCATTGCAGTTTCTGAAACAATTTATAGTAATCAGGGAAGAATCGAAAGTAGCTTTGAGAAGAAGATATTAATATTTGCATGTTATCAAGTTATATTCACAGGATGCTATTACTAGCCTTTAGATATCTCTGGTGAGGATGCATTATCCTTTATAGTGCAAGTCTGCTCTCTAGTGGCAGAAATTACCACACCAATTTTACAGAAAAATGCTTAGTTAATCCTGATGTAATTAAGTAAATTCATCGTTGTTTGCGGAGTGGGTAATAAGGGAAAAAAGGAAGTAAATATTTGAGTGACTGAAATTGGAAGTACGGAATTCTGTTCAGATCTGATAATTCTAGATAATTTTTCTATCAATACCAGATCAATCTCTTTTAATATAGCTTAAAATACAACTGAGGTAGGGTGGGTAATCATAAGAAGAAATAAAACAGAAAAAAAAAAGCTAACATGCTGCTGGCATGGATAGTGCACGAGTTTAGCAGGTTTGAATCAGCAAGCTTGGAATCAACTGTCAATGCACATGCAGGCTATTACTCGTCAGTAACACTTCACCATCTTTGAGCTATGAAGCAACCGTAGAAATAGGAGATAACAATCTCATTAGATCATTTCAACAATTTCCTAATTACATCTTTCCTTGTAGAAGTTTTCAAGAGAGACTTCAAGAAAGACTGGAAAGAAATATTGCACAACTGAGTTTACAGTCTGCTCATTTCACTCTGAAGACGTTTACACCGTGTTACCAGCTTTTGAAATCAGAATTGTGTTTAGATTAGACTGGGTAGCACAACCCTTTCTATCTTGTCAGCTCGTTCGTTCTTCATTTTAGTAATTCATACATTAATGTCTGCTTACTTATGAGCACTGGTAGATTAAACTGCAGCAGAATAACTAAATTAGCCACAACACCTGCCAGTCAGTACCTGTCTGGAATCCATACGTAGGCTGAAGAATGAACCACTAGTTTCTAGTCCAGGAAGTAAAGGCTACCCAACACTGGCCATTTTAATATGCAGAAGTTCAGCAGCAGCTAGTGTGCATTTTTGACTGAGGACACAAAAAAGAGGGCGACAAGTTCTGCCATAACCTCCAACATACCTGATATTTGAGAGCATAATGGCAGGATAAAATTGAGCATATTGGCAGAATAAAATTGAGTTTTACAAGCAGTTAAAAGGATTTAACCATCTTAAAAATATTTGGAGTTCTCATGTCACTGATATTTTATGCTATTTTGTGGGTTCCTCAGATGTTCAGTAAAAGGAAAATGAAGAGTGGAAAAAGTGTATCTACACAAAAAATGTGGATGCACTTCATGACAATCAGAGCCTTCACAGAGCATGCTGACTTTCTTAATTGCCAGCCCTTAAATTTGGGAAGATAAGGAGACCAACAGCTTTTGGAAATTCTCTTTTTAGTCACTGCAGCAAAAGGTATATATCAGCTGAAGTCCTGACGCTTGATTTTTAAAAGAGAGATTCATTTTTATGTGTAAATGCACATAGATATCTAACCTGTGCACCTGTCTGTCAACAACAGCTATAAATAGCTGATCTTTAGCACTTTTCTCCTGCTGTGTTTCTGCACTGCAGTACTGCACAATAGTTCTTCACTGCACACTCCTTATAACGTAACTAGGCAAGACTCCCATCTAAAAGCCAGCCAATCCCTGCCCGAAGCAGGTAGCAACCTAAGGAACCAATGTGACAACTGCTGAACATAATTAACAGGGTGAGAGACACAGGCAGGCTGGCCTGTATAACCAAAGTCATCACAGAGCAACAGCTGCCTAAATAGCAAAAATGTGCTATGCTGGCACAGTGTAGAAGATGCTCTCCCTGGAGACTTAAAGTGGGCAACAAAATTGTTTCATGTTTGTACAAAACTCCTTGCATTTTGCATTACTTACAGATTCCTGCTATAACCAGGTTACTGTACAAAGCTAATCAAAGTTCTGTGCGAAGTAGACAAGTATTTTGTTTTGTGTAAAGAAAACAGTAGTTATGGCAAACTTGCCTGGGGAAGCAAGCCATCCAACTCTGTAAGAACAGCACACCTTGTTCTTCTGTCCTGGATATATCTTAGGTGGTCACTGCCCAAGCATCTGTTGCAATTTCCCACTATATTATTTTACAGCATGAAGCAAACTATCAGCAGCACTAAATTTAAACCTAGCTTGGATCAAAGTTATACTATAATGTCAAGAGAAACCAATTCAACATAAATACAGAAATATTTACATGTTAAGTTCAAAGACACAAACTTTTAAGATAATCTGAAACTTAACTTTTTTAAAAAAAACCCTGAGATAATTTCCTATGGAATCACTGTGACAAAACAGTTCAGAAAACTCTGCTGAATTTTCCTGTTGGACTACACAGGACAGTTAAGTAGTAAGGAAACAGATGCATCTTCAGTCCCCTGGCTGACCTCTGTACATACACACAGTAAGTGTACAAGGAAACCTCATGTTCTGCCTTTAAAAGGTGACAATGTAGCTCAGATCTGAGTTACATATCAGCTTTTTTAATTAACCAAGGATTTCCACTTCTCACACTCTCTGGCAATGTGACCACCTTACAATTTTCCTTTTGCACAGTGTTGTTTAAAAGCATTTGCACAACAATAATTTGTATTAAACATAAATTACTGTTTCTAGCTGAACCAGTCCAAAGTTAACACATTTTAAAGTCACTGCTTTATATGTAGTATCCAATAACTGTTAGATTAGTACTGATGTAACTTGATGCTTTTAGGAAGCATTGGGTCGAACATAATTACATCCCTTCTAAAGGACTTGAAAAACTAGAGTCAAAGCAGTGTTGCTCACAGCATAACTAAGTGTAGAAATTGCTCAAAATGTCCTGGGCTAATGTCTTGCAGCAGGTCAAAGAGAAAAGTAATTAGTCATCTGGAAGACCTACCTTTATGCAAACTAAGCTTTTTATGTGGGGTGCAAGTTGTGGTAAGACATTTGTATTAAACCTGGGAGGGTGAGTGGTGACCATCAAAAATAACTACTAGAAACATTGAACAGTGGAGAAGGGAGGGAAGACCTTAAGACAACATGCTTCACAGCACGACAGTCAGGAGTGAGTGACTAGCCACAGGAGGAATGCAGGACAGTGTATCAGATATACAAATGATATTTTTTCTAGCATTTAAAATTTCTGGCTTGATCTTTCTCCATAAATTAGTTGTTTTTAATTTTTAAACTCTGATAGAAAAATTGCTCAACAGCATAATATAATTGGCAGTTTGAGCAACAATAAAAGATAATCCCTTGGGGGATATTCATTGCTTTAGGACATTCATGTTTACTGACTTCTAAGAAAATACAAAGCATGTTTCATAAGAATGGAAAACTATCTTGACTGTCTAACCCTCCAAAACTGAGTCCAGAATTATAGCTTGGTTTTCCTTCTGGTCTCCACTCATTATCAAAAAAAGGATATTTGACAACTGCAACTTTTCCCTCAACACATAAAATATTTACTAATTCCTTGACTTGAGCATAGATCAATAGTGCTAAAACCAAAAACATCTGATTCTCCTGCTCTTGAAAAAAACAAAAACTCCTCCCTCAAAAAGCCCAGCAAATAAAATCAAGACAAGCATTTTGTTTATATTAAATTTATGTGCATTAAACAGGGAATAAATGTCTGAGGGCCAACTGCCATGATTTGAATAATAAAAAGCAGATAATGGCTTATTCACTACATGTTAAGCTCCCCCTTCAACAGTCTATTTCCCTAGAAGCGTGGCACAAATGTTTTCTTCAACATCAGTGTGTCTTTCCACTTCAGCACCTTGCAACCCCCCTCAGAAATTACCTAGAGAAGACTATTCTTCTACTGTTGCGTGTTCTCACTCAGCACCTATTCCCATGCTGTCTGAGCTTCTGCTAGGGCTTAAAACTGCATGGCTAACATCTACCATATGTTGTTTATACTTTCATCCTTTCCCCAGGGAGGAAATGTGCTGTAAAGAGTTCTGATTTCAAGGGGGTTTGCTTTTGTTGCTGGGGTGGGGGTTTTTTTGTTTGGTTTTTTTTGTGGCCCAGGTGGAAAATTATCTTATCAGAGCTTTGGCCCAAAAAGGAGAAATTCTTTCATTCATTTGCCAAGTCAGCAATGTTACCTTGGTGGGTGGCAGAGTACACCTCGAGGGTTTCCCAGAAGAGACTGAAGAGTTACTTTGTGGGTGGGAGATGGTCTCACCCACCCACAGGAGTGTCAGAGATAAAGCTCCAGTACCTGGAGTTCCAGGTGAAAACCAGAGACACAATTACCTCAATATTATATGTACTTGGTGCAAGGCACCAAGCAGGGAAATATTAAATTTCTGAGTATTTTTAAGGTTAAGATCTGTGTATAGTTCATAAGGTACCCTAAATTTGTGTTGTATGCATCGTTTTTCTGTCAATAATACACTTAATCACAGATGGAATCTTACAGCTCTAGAAAATAGGGGATATGTGCTGTCCTAAAGCTTCTCCTACACTCTTTTGTGTTTTGTTGGTTTTTTTGGTTGGTTGGTTGTCTTTTGTTTGATTGGTTTTCTTTAAACAAAGCCAGACAATATAGTTCAGAGCTCTGGTATATTTTTCACCTTCTTGTTCTGATCCCTGTGATTATTTTGATTGGCCTTCTCTGAAATTGTGTTAGCTAGCTGATCTTGAACAGTTCCTGACTGCTACAATATTTCGATCACAAAGCTCATGAAATGGTATTATAATTGTGATAGTGAACACATTGATGATGTGCTGCTCTTGGGAGTCAAAAGATATTTGAAAAATCCTCATGACAGATGTGATCAACACAATTATATTTTACATTTTAGTTTTGTCTTTACAGTACATTGTTTTTTTCTTGACTTTTAAGTTAAATGCCCCAATTAATAAGAGTACTCTTACTGATAAAAAATGTATTTTCTTAGCCCTCCCAAAGGATAAACATCATAAAAATAGAGAAATGTATATTTGAAAGAAGCTTTAGCAGCTGTCTAATGATAGACAGTGCAGTACAGATTTTCCAAATGGAAAACTAACAATGGTGTTTTATGAAAATTACACAACTAAAAATAGACATGGTATCAGGGATAAATAGTACACCATTTTTCATTGAAATGTCACTGTGTACCAATCTAAAACTCCCTTGACAATCACTCTGACACATTTTCCACATTGAGGAGATTTTTAGAAAGTATGCTGTTGCCTTTCACCCATTGAACGCTAAGTACTGCCTCAAGGCTGCTAACCAATCCCACACAAGTTACATAGACTTTAAAAATAATTTAGTTGCAATGGGTTATGACCTCTCTTGCTTTTAGTTTCCTTCAACACTGGTTCATGAAGATTCAAATGCCTTCATTGCACTGCTTCTTGCTGGCAGCAGATGTCCCCTTGTGCCGAACACTTCACATTTGTAAAAAATGGCTATTTGCGAAAGGGCATGAACAGTTTTCATCTGCTGAACAGCATATTTTTACTTCACTCATTTCTACAAAGGTCTGGGAATAGGCAAAATGTGTTGCTTCTATGTTTGTGGAAATGCAAGGCTGAAGCATAAGGAGAAAATATCAAAAGTCTGTGAATCTCAATTCAGTTTTTACTTTATGTTTACAAACAAAGAAACAACAACCAAAAAAAAAAAACCAAAAAAGAAAGACGGTTATTCTTAGTTAACTTTTCTAGTTTTCTACAAAAATAATAAGTCAATCCGTAAAAGACATTTCTCTGGGATTTCTTGGTTGGTATTTAAACATATTTAATCTCTAACACAGAACTTGAATTTTTGTCCCCTAAATATCCATCCTCAGATCCCGGTTTTGGCAGACTATGGATTCAAATCAGAAAGCAAGTAAAAAAATTGGAAAAGTTTGGACTTAATGTCTTTTACTTGACCCTGCATTTTTGAGGGTAGTTAAATTAATTTCCAAGTGTGCACTATTTAAGTAAGCATAAGTTTGCAACTTTGGATACTAGGACACTGTGGCTGTTCTAAGATAGTGCAAGCAAGACTAATCCTCTTGAGACTGATTGCAGACAACCAATGCTAGCTGCCAGAGCTACTTCAGTGGGGTTACAGATATCTACAGCACTCATCAAGACTTGCTTTGTTGATGAGATCTCAGGATCTACCCTGTAATGATGCTATTTCAAACCCTGCAATGTACTTTTGCAGACTTAGGGACAAAAATCTGGTACAAGTTTTGCTCATATTTCTCTATGAGGCAACAGATGTGTGGTCAAGGGTGGGGGAGAGTGTGTGGGAAAGAGTGACAGGACTTGTTTCTTTAGCTAGCCATATATGTCCAATTTTGGTTAAAATATTTAGCAGAAAAAAGCACTTGGAAAATGTACTCTAATTTTACAAATGGTTTTAAATTTTTTTTTATCCATATGGAATAAAAACAATGTGTCTGGGAATGCTGGTACCACAATTCCAAATTCTTATTGTCTCGTTCACTTCCTGATGAGATCCATATACAAAAAGCCTTGAGATATGAAATGACTGTAAAACCTCCTATTGCACAAGCCACCCATTTAATGATAAGACTATTGACAGTTAAACAATGTGTGATTCTTCTTTCACCAGCTCTGCCTAGAGAAAGAAATGCAGGTAAGGTTACAGCATCACAAAACTGAACACAGAATATTCAGGCACTACTTAAATGCCGCAGAATCTACCTAGTGTCTTTCTTCTCTTTCTGCATAAATACAAACACATTCCAATGAATCACACCAAGACTTTTTACCTACCAGGTGCAGAAGGAACTAAAATTTGCTGAGAAGTAACTCTAAATGCTCTCAATTGTTTTCTGGTTTTGATGGAATGTAAATGTTTTATCATTGGAAAAACATGCCAAGCCTAGGAGGACAGAAAGTTATTGGATTACTTTACTTTCTGGTTTTGATAGCAATCAACATATCTGGTAGAGTTGATCAGCTGCTTTGTACGGAAATTTAGTAAAAAGTATATTTTCCAAGGGTAAGGCATTTATCAGATTTTTCTCCGAATTTCTTTGCCTCCCCCAAAGAATCATCAGTCAGCAGTCTCTGTTACTGATAGTAGCTGGAGAAAGTTAGGCCTCATCTCACACTCTTCTCTACTTGTGAACTGCCCCAGTAGTGAACATGTTTGTTGTTTCCTGTCTCCTGGAAAGACAAATCATTGCATTTGGAGAATTGTTCCATTTTGTTACTATGTTTAAACAAAGACCAGCTGATTATAGGCTACTTTTTCACCTAACACATTAGTTAAGACTACTGCCATGTTTTTAAATAATCACTCCAAATATAACTCAGCAGTATAGAAATAAACCTAGCAAAGAAGACATAGCAACTAAAAACTAGCTTGCTTGTTTTCAAAACCAAAAAGGCACAAGCTACGTGAGTTCCAGCCCACTGCATTTCTCAGAAGACCATCCTAAGACATCAGCAGCCCTATTTTTAATGTGAATTCTAAAGTGAAACAACAATATAAATAGGAGTTTATATTAAAAATATCCTACCATTAGAACAACAAAATTGAAGCCATTCCCTTCAACAGAAGGGGAAAAAATCTATTAGGACAATGAGAAATGATTAGGGGAAAATTCAGATGGAGGACAAGCTATGTTGTGCCAATTTTTTTACTTTTGAAACTGTTTACTAGCTTCAGCTGCATATGTAAATGATTGCATACAGCAAACTGTTTTCCAGCACAAATATCTTACAGAAGTGAAGATGCAAAACCACTGTTTTGCAATGCTGAAGAGCACACTGTGAAGTTCTGAAAAGCTTAAAAAAAAAAAACCAAGCCATTCTTTTCTCTGATTTCAGCAGACTTAGATTTTCAGACATGTCAGAAAGGTAAGATTCTGTCTTATAAAGGTACCAACATTCACCCAATAACAAGGACTGCATTGCTGTCTCAGTCCCCTGATTACTGCTCAGGTCTCTCTGAAAGGTGTATTTCAACAATTAGTGTGTGTTTGGAAAGTGTGTGGAGGGGTTCTCAGTCACCTTATCCCCCAACATTATCATTTTATCTAGTTTATTTTATCTTTTAGATGTCAACTGCTTACAATTACTTAGTTTTATGAAGCATCTGGGGTGACTACGGAGAACAGAGATGGTATTCCTCTAATTGGCTATGAAACAGCAGTTGAATGGGGAACTGTGTTTTTACTCAGGCCTTACTCAGGTAAAATCATATGGTTTAAAAGCCAAGTAAGGCTTTCAGAGCTTGAAAGAGCATTGCTTTATCAATTAAAAGAAATTTCAGCCACATCTGGTCTGAATTCATGGCAGTTATGTGGGAACTCTCTGAGTAACAAATATATGCAAGGTGTTGCCTGTCAGAGTAGACTAGCTCTGCCAACACATGCACACACGTTTTACCTATAACCACAAAATGTTTCAACTAGTACTCTGGTACGCATTACATGGATCTGCAAACAATGCCATGCCCTTCTGTGCTTCAGTAGGTTTGCAAGAATGATGAGCTGGCAAAGGAATACTATGTATTTTTCTGGATGAAATTTTGTTGCTTCTTTTACAGACATTTTTACATAAGTATCTTAGGGAAGCAAACTCCATGGTGAACATTGTACATTAAAAAGTTGAAGTTACCATTACTTTTCAAACTTCTCTCTACTCTGATAACACCACCTGAAATCTCTTGTTAATAAAATCAAGTATGCTAGTAAGAATTTTACGATCCCACACTGCAGACTGCTCTGTTACCATTAAAAGGCAGAGCCACCTAAACAGTTCAGCAAAGGAGCTGAACTGAAGGAAACACAAAGACAAAAAGTCTCACCATCTGTAGTAGGTGTCAGGGAATGCATTAGTAATCAATGCTTGCTGCAGTCAGCACAATGGTGTTACCGAGAGCACAATATTCTGCCTACCTCAGTGACGAAAACCAGTCATTATGGAGAAAGAGATTATGCTATCATAGATAGCTCAATCTACTCTCAATGCTCCTGGAAATGGTTTGTGAAGATTTACAGCTTGCTTCAAACTTGAAACTAACAGTGAGACTGAGGTGGTTAACACAGTGAGATTCTGAAACACCTCAATGCCCCACAGTGTTACATGGATGTACGAAGCTACCAGACATTGAGCTGTGTAAGCCACAATGGAAGTATGATCAAAAGCTGCTTTTTCTTTCAGGAAAATCTGCAACTGTCTGCCATCTTTCAATTTTTTTCTGAAGCTGACAAAAATAGACACTGCACAGAGCACAATTTCATCCCAGTTTTGACCTGAGTTCTCCAATGTTGTAAGCCTCAAAAAATTCAATGGTTCTTTTCTATTTTTCAACAAAAAGATTTGTTGTCAACTAACTGTGGCAGAACGAGAAGGCTCAATCTGTTGTTAATGTTTAAATATTACCAGCTAAGCAAATGGATTTAATGTGCATTCAATTTTAGGGCTAGGAACAGGGTCTGTGATACCTGATCCAAACAAATTCATTAAGGCTGATGCTGGAAGATAGGTATCTATTGCATTTTTTTGTATCAAGAGGACAAAATTGCCACTTTAATCTTGAAAACTGAGCTTTAAATCCACGTGCTGTTCCCATGAGATTTGTTACAACTGAACTGCACTTGAAACCCGATTTTGGGGAACACTTAAAATCACAGTCCAGTGCAGGAAAGAACTTGCCTCTGATATGGATACCATATTTCACAAACTGCATAAATTCTCTTGAAACTGAAGTAGGATGTAGCCACCTACCTATATTATCCTGATTGTGTAGTTGCCTATTCATCAGCCTATTCTTTGCAGGTAAATGAAATCTACAATACACACTGCAGCATTTTTTAAAAAATTCATTAGCTTCCTTCAAAAGATACCTGTATCTGACTAGAACAACTGAATTCTCACTTCATCTCACTTTTTTTTTTTTAATGTATCCTTCTCTGAGGTATCTAGTTGCAACTCTGTAAAGACTATATAGAACACATTTTCCTGTTTCTCAGTACAGCAATTTCTAAGTCTCTGTGCCTCAGAAACACCTCCAAGCAATGGTTCCACTGTTTGGTTTTGCAAAAGAAGTCATTAGAGACACCACTTTTATAAAAGACAACGAGTGAATAGCAGTGCTGTAAAAGTAGAGGTGCTTGTACAAACCAGTTTTAACCTTCATGTAACCACACAGAGGCTAAAGGTCTACTTGGGTTGCACTAGAAAATAGCTTTTACCTAGTCAGAGCATGAGGAGATGAAATCCTCCTTTGAAACTTCTACATCAAAAGAGTAAGTATAGAAAACCCTGATGACAAGAGAGCTTCTAAGACACTTTGTATTAGACTGGAGTCCAATTCTTCACATAAATAAATGTAATTGAGGAAGGATTGATATCTCTTTGCTTCTCTTCTAGTTTCAATCTTAAGAGGGGAGGTCTGCATGGTAATAGCTAAAGATAAAGAATGTGAACCTTTGGAGCCAGACCTCAAGAGCTTCTGTTGGACACCTTACTAAAAGTTAGAATTTATGGCAATTTTGTTTTTATTTCTCGTCTGGCAGGTCTCAAGCTCTACTTTGCATATGGTGTGTGTCATATGTGCTACCTAAAATTTATTTCAGATTAGTCCATTAGACCACTTCTTAAAAACAGCACATGAAAATTACTTTTCAACCTAGAAAAAGTCAGTCTGATGCAGACACATTACTTTATTACTTATCACTCTGCATATTGAACCTAGTCAGTTTGAACAATTTTCATGTGACAAACTGACAGCATTTCACAATGAATTATTTATTTTGACAGAATTACTCTCTTGCTGAAGTGACCTTGACCTCATTATGGTCCACCTGCTTTAACTCCATCAAAATGATTTTGAGTACAAGTCTGCTCATAATGTCTGCTATAGTTCTAATTCAAATATGCGGAGAGAAGCAACAATTAGTCAATTCAGTATAAACAAAAATTGGGACAAGGAGCTGTGAACAAAAAATTTGAAACGCTCTATCAATACAGTGCTTATGTTTGTAAAACAGAAGGGATTTAAACTGACACAACTTGAATAAATAATGGGCTTTTTGGACTAAGGATTTGAAGTAAAGAGTGGGCAGCAGTTCTGTTGCATATTGAGGTGAAGGAGAGAAACAAACGAGCCACGTATGTTCTTCCTTCTGCAGTAGGGACAACCAACCTAGGTGAAAGTTCTAGGCGGAAAATACCCAATATGAATATGTCTGAAGTCTTGAATGAGAGATATGTGAAATTTAACAACACAAGATCAAAAATCTAGTTCTGCAACAGAAGTATAGCAACACCACATATGGTAACTGGTTGTTTGCAAGGCAAACATTCCCATTTAAATAGTAGTGCCTGTTCTGTCAGTGGGCCCCACAGCCTGGCTAAGCAGCCCTTACAAGTTTCTAATAAGAGTTTCCCCTAGTCATCACAGAACTAGGCCTATCTGGTGTCAATTCCATTTAAAGATGGTTAGTTCAGCCATGTATTGGAAATTAGAGTGCTTAGTCCAGTGCTGCCAAACCTATTATGGGAAAAAGCACTGAAAAGAGATATAGACAGAAGGCAGACTGCTGTGCCTCCATCCATCTCTCTGATAAGTTAGCTTTTCTTTCCAAAGGTCTACCTTTGGCTGAAAATACTTTAAAAAGAATAATCTGGCCACTCTTACACAGTCACAGTTTTTAAGTGCAAACAGTTGAGGTTAAAATAAGTCCCTACGGTATGCCAGCAAAATATCACAGCATTTCTACTTCATGCCACTTAGTTACTACAGTTGTTCAAGGTGGCATGGATGAGCTGGGAATAGCTAGAATGCACCAGCGCTTTGACCACTAGGTACTCTTGCTGTTTCATAAATCTTGTATCAAAGGTTGAGATCTCCAGATGTTTCCCAGCCAGATCTGAGACAGGTTTCTGCTGGCAAATTTACTTTAGAACTAATTTTCTATAGAACTTGGATTAAGTTCTGAGATGCAATGGTGCACAGATTTAAATAACACTAAGTTTATCCCATGCCCTGCTTGCCTTGTGCACTATTACTCCTCCACATATAAGGTAAGTTACAGAACTTGACATTCCAGTTCTTCTTGGCATTTGTGCAGTGCTCTTGCAACATCTTTGGGCTTCCCACTAGGAGTTGAGACACAATTTCTGGCTTAATAGATAGCTTTCAACTGACTTTGAAAGTTTTCTGTGCTTGCTGCCAGCATCATCTCAGTGGAGCATGAAGTTTCAAAAACCAAAAAAGACTTCATTATCCTGCTATTGCCCTTGCCGTTTTGGGATTCTTTCCCAACACTTTATTTTTTATTTTTTTGATAATTTTTTTGAGGGTAGCCACACAGCCAACATGTTACAACTAGGCACACTAAAACCACAGTAGTCTAAGTTAAGATTTCATCACCTAGAATGTGTGAGAAGAGTTGCAAACACTCCCTTGTGTTCTTGATCTCCAAGGCCATCATCTGCCTTCTGTCTATGTGGTTGGAGGAGGCAGGGGAGAATTGAATGACCCTCAGGAAATTTTCCCACCAGTTCCCACATTTCTCTGCCTACCATGCACATACCTTGAACACAGAAATACAAGGATGGCAGCAAGCACCACCATCCCCTCACAGTTAGGTGACACTTCCCAATGCCATTCTCCCCTTCGCAGTTAATACCAGGTCAATAGGAGATCCTACTGTCTGTCTCACACTTGACAAAGCATCACTGAAGAAGCCAGAGGAAGAACTAATAGAGCAGAGATGACAGAAAAATAACTGGCACTGGCTATGACTGTGAGATTTAGGAAAAAATGGAAATCTTGATAGCCATACCAAGTCCTCTTTTTCTGCTTCTGTAGTGACTAGAGAACTACAGCAGGTTACTGGAATCCCAGTGTTGACCCAGGGAAACTGAGCTGGGGATTAAAAATGGGGTGTGAGGAATGAGTGGGTTGGTGAGGAACATCCAGAATGAGTGTGATTTAGGAATACTGTGCAAATGGAGGATGGTGGTGGGGGGGAATAGAGAATTTGAAACATACAGACAAGGAATTCCTGTAGGGCACTATCTCAATAGCTTTCATCAGGTCTTTAATTTCAGAGATGTTTTTCCTCTCCCCTTACTTTCCAGTCATAAACTGCCATTGTGAGTGACTTAGCCCTTTACCTCACTCTCTTGATTAGTGTCAGAAGGAAAGCAGCCTTAAGCAATTAGCAGCAGTTGCCCTGTGTTGAAACAATGAAACTGCTGAGCAATCAGGATAGGCTTTTTATTATGAGAGACCCAGCACTATGATAATCCAGACCAGGAACTCTGAATTCACTGCCAGAGGAATTACTGGTTAGTATGTTATTAACTTCACTGCATTTCATGCTAGAAACAATTAATCCAGTGTTTCACAAAATCAATTTCTTAGTCCCCCAGTTGTACATATATATGTCAAATATTGAAAGTCAGGATCTGACGAGAGCAGAGATGTGACTCAATCTGCTGCCCACCAAGACAACTCATGTGGCCCACACTTCTGGGGGCAGTTTGGGACTGCATACCAGACACATTATTTGAGGCTGGTAGTAGCAGCCATCTCCCACAAGTCCAAGACTCCAGCATAACACAATGGCCACAGAAGTACTTAACAGTGAAGACAGGAGTCTTCATGCAGCTAAAAGCCAAAAGAGATATTTTGTGTCTGCCTTGACTTTTCAGATAGCCTCAAACCACATACTTCACTTTATTGTGTAGAGCTTGGAATTTGACAACATATCATTAAGTTCAGAAACTCAGGGAGATTAACTACTATGTTTTTCAACTAGTATGAAAGTAAAGTTCAGTGATTTTAACTATCCACTACTGTAAAATTGTAAGCTACTGTTTGTCTGTAGTCAGCAACAGCCACAAGGTTTATACTATCAACTGTTTAGTCAACTGTTGCACCAGGTTTCTCTCCTCTAACCATGGTGAAGACTAGTGAGTGAAAACCCAAGGGGCATGCCTCCATTGCGCTGTCCCAGAACACCATCAGAAACTCCACAGTTGTTCAGCTCCAGTGAAACTGTTCTCAAATATCTCCTTTAGCAGCTACCTCTCTTCCCAAGCAGTCTCCTTTCCAGTTCCCCTCCTCTCCACTAACCTTTAGGCAGTTGCTCAGGTTCTGCACAGCTATGCGTAGGGACTCAGTCAGCTCCCCTTACCCAGGTATATCTGTGGGGAAAGGCATTCAACACTACTCTTTTTCTTTATGACATCTATCTCTCCCCAAGGATCTTTGACTTCTAGGGCCACTCACTTTGGGAAGCCTCTAAAAGCAGTATTTTCTGCTCTTATTTGAAATTACTCATAATTTCCACTATATTCAGGGTTTGCTTTTGCTGCTCCTTTCATTAGCCAAGTATCTAAGCAATTGTTCCTTCCAGCAATGAATTGACCAGTTATGGATACAGAGATGTCAAGTGTGACATGAGTTGATGAGGTACCAAAGCTCGGGCTCTGCCCCTTGCCCTGTTGCAGCCTAGGACAGCATGGGGCTAAGGAAGCTCGTGTGTGTATGTGAAGAAAGCAACACCGAGCTAACTCCAGCTAGTTCATCAAACAGGACCAGGTTTGAAATGCGGTGAAGTACACATGAATTCATCCACGCTTATCTTCTTAGGCAAGTCCAGCTTACAGCTAACTTCATTTAGTCAACACTGAAGGTTGCACCAACATATAGAGATGTTTGAAGAGGGTGACACCAAGAGAATGGAGCCAGGCTGTTCTCAGGGTGCTGAGCAACAGGACAAGAGGAAATGGGTGGAAACGGAAGGACAGGAAGCTCCACTTGAACTTGAAAACTTTACTGTGCAGGTGACTGCACAGTGGAACAGGTTGCCCAGAGAGGTCGTGGAGACTCCCTTACCGGCGAGATTCAAGAACGGTCTGGACACAGTCCCGTGTCACGTTCTCCAGGATNGGGGGCGCTCTGCGTGGCCGCGCCCACCCCTGGCGCGCCTGGGCGCAGAGGCGGAAGCGGCGGCGCGGCCATGGCGGCGGCGGGCGTGGGGCAGCAGTGGGTGCTGGTGGAGATGGTCCAGGCCTTCTACGAGGTGCGGCCGGGCAGGCGCCCCGAGCGCGGCTTGGGGAGC